>JAQQBR010000001.1:8641675-8658678 GCA_030347285.1 Microctonus hyperodae
ACTACAGAAAATCAAAGTGTGATAATAGGACCATATTTAGAATCAATAACTACAAATGAAAATTCCGGCGAAATTGGCGTGGAAGAGAAAATCGAGATGCAAACAACCACTGAAAAACTAAATATGATGCTGGGTGAAGCAATTGTTGAAACCAGCACAACAGAAGCAACTACTGAAAGAAGCAGTATGATAGATGAAGAAATCATGATATCAACCACAGTAGATAGCACTATGCTAAAAGAGATTTATGAAAGTGAATCATCGGACATAAATATGATAGATGCATATTCAGAAAAAAGTACGACAACGGACATTATGACAACAGAAAACGCGATTGAATCAACTACAGAAAATTATAGTTCAACAATAGGAACACAGTTAGAATCAACTACTACTGAGAAAATTTGGTCGGAAATAGGCGTGAAAGAAAGATACAAGATGGAAGTAACCACTGAAAAACAAAATATGATGCTGGCTGGCGCCACTGTGAAATCTAGCACGACAGAAGCATCCACTATTGAAAGCAGCATGACAGACGGAGGAATCATGATATCAACCTCAACAGATAGAACTATACAAGAAGAGACTTATAAAATTGAATCATCAGACATGAATATAACGAATGTATATTCAGAAAAAAGTACGACAGTGGACATCATGACAGCAGAAAATTCGATTGAAGCAAGCACGGAAAATCAACGAGTAACAATAATAGAAGAAAGTACAAATAACAATATCATGGAAGTAACTGGTGTTAAAAAAGCTCTTATAGATGAGTACGAGATTGATAGAAACATATCAGAATCAACCCCTAGAGAAGAAACTTTGACAAATAAAATAATGTCAAATGAGAATACATCAACATTGAAAAAGCCTGATGAAGAGGAAATTTCGACAAAAGTAGTTATTGAAGAGACCACAGTAATGGTACCCGAAATTATTACAGCCAATACGTTAGAAACAATCACTGAAGCGGAAAACTTAACTAACGTACGTCCAGCAAAGAATAACACAACAGAAGCAATCACTGATGAAAGAAACGTAGCAGAGAGGCAATACACGATTTTAACCACAACGAAACAAAGTATGAGAAATGAACTTTACACGAGTGAGTCATCAGCCATCCATATGTTAGATGCATATTCTGAAAGAAACGTGACAGCGGAAATTACATTACCAGGAGATACGACAGAAACCATCACGGAAAATTATAATATAACAACAACATCACAGACAAAATCGATTACTGTAACAAAAATTCAGTCCGAAGAAAGTGTAAAAGAAAGAAACGATATAGAAACAATCACTGAAACAGCAAAAACTAGCACGATGAAAATAAAAACTGAAGTGGAACATATGAAAGAAGCAGAAAACATAGAAGCAAACATGGTAGGAAAAGTTAGGATAGATGAGGCTCGCAAAGATATCTTAAAAGAAAGAACATCCGTACCAACCATTGAAAACAGATTCATGATAGAAACAATTGAGAAGGAGGGAATAATCTCAAAAATAAAAACTAAAAATACTGACATCGAAATTCCCCATTTGAAGTTTCATGTCGAACGTGCAAAAAATATGAGTGAGATCAGTACGAAAAATATCAACAGAACCGAAGTGACTACGGTGAAAGAAAATGATTTCGAAGAAACTGCAGCAGACGTAAGTACTGGAAATAAAACCATGGGAAAAGAATTTATAACAGAGAAAAAGTTGACAGAAAATAGAATAAATGAGGCAATCGCGATTGAAGAAAACACGATGGAAAAAAGTTTGAAAAATGAGCCACACTCAAGTGGATCGTTAGAAATTAGTGAGTTACAAACATATTTGGAAAAAAGCACGACAGAAAAAGCTTTGGAAAGAGAGAATACAATAAAAACACAAACTTCAAATAATAGCACAACCGATAAAACCACTGCAGAAACAACAATGCAAAATGATGAACTAGTCAAGTATAAGAACATGTTGGAATCAAATGCCGCGAAAAAAAGTATAACAAAGAAAACTACGATAATGAAAAATGAAAAAGGTTTAGAACAATCCACGTTAGGACGATGTCGTACAAGAAAAAGGTGGCAAGATAATTCAGGAAATACATTACATGTTCACATTATTTCTCATGTAATTATATTAATATCAATTATTTTAGTACTATAAAATCTTGAGAATGAATTGCATTTGGATTTGAAAATGCAACATTTTGCTTCATATTTAATATTTACCAAATTTTTCTTTTATGCATAATATAATTTTACCACATATATATAAGGTAACTGGATACTCCATTTTTATGAGAAAATATCACATACTCGTGCATGCGGTTCATATATGAATTATTGAAATTTTATTTCCCAATTAGTAGATAATTTATTCTCAACCTGATTTTTATTTTAGTCATCTCAATTTATTATCAACTATTGTTTCCAATTTTTTTTTACCGAATTTCTGAAACAAAAAAATTATATTGTATCAATATCAACCAAAACCTTGATAACAAATATTAAAATACTGATCCATAACTTTTTTACCAATATAGTATATTTCTTAAATATTCTTCTTGATGTAATCCCAAAAGTCAGCCGAATTTCATATCCTTTATTTAATGCATGTATATATAAAAATAAAATGTTTGAAACATATCAAATGCTTTAAAAAAAATTAAAGAATTATATGTAACAACAGAGCTTCATCATTAATTAACCAACACCTGTGAGACAAAAATATACAATTATAAATCTCTACAGTTTCTTCATACATCTAATGACCATTCAAGAAGTCACTGAATAAATTTAACTTGTTCTGGGTCATCATGACGAAACATTATCATAAATACTTATAAACATATACACGAGCTATTGGTACAGTTGAAAATAACAAATTCGTTTACATTCCCTTAAAGGATATTTGATAAAGCAACATACAATATAACGAACTAAATATCCATTTTTGATTGTAAAATTCTGAGAAGCCACATCAGTCTACATCACATCTCCAGACTAACAACATATATCCATATATCCACTGTAAATGTTTGATTCATACATTTATACAGATTCTAGATTGTGTACATAGTTACACGAATGAAGAGTGAAAAACAGGGAAAGAGGGAGAAATAACAACGTATGCTAACAAAGAGAAATAGTTAGGTTTATTCGACGTATGAAAGATCTGCTAGGAGGGTGCGCAGACTTCGGTAAGCTAGGGGAGCAAAATCAAGCACGTACATTAGAGAAGAGCACGTTATACAGAAAATATATATATAAATACATGCTTTATATACAAAGTGCATGTAAATACACATATATACATATATACATAGCCGGGTTGCGCATTGGAATTTCATATGTGCGTGCAGTTATGTGCTGATAAACACAATCGATTTTCTTGCGTGTGTGTTTTGAGGGCAAAAAGTCCAGACAACGCGCGAGCCCTAGTCATATACATAGTAGTGTATACATATACATATATATATATATATACATGTACATTATAATTAATTACATTTTATTATTATATAGTATTCTAGGTGAGAACACTAAGAAACATGCAGTGCCAGATCTCATTGCAAAACATAAACACACTGTGATCAAGTAGACTCGTCCAAGGTGGCGTTTCGGAGGATGTTGAAGAAGTCTAACGTTAATAAATAATAACACAGTGATTATATAGCTGGAATGTCGCAGGTGTTAATGCATTTAAGCAAAAAGCAGTGTAACAATTGTCGACATATTACGGCCAATTTAAATATTAAAGAGTTAAAGGCCACGACAGGAAATGTCTTACAGTGATGGCGGGCGCTCATTACGAAAATCCGGCTCAAAATCACCGAAAAAATTACGAGTTATAAAAACAGAAAATAGTGATAAAGCAACGACAACAATAAGTTACGGGAATAATCATCACCATCATCATCGTCATCATCATCATCATCGTCATAATTTTATTGAAGCACCACAGCCATCTATACATAAACGTAATTTATATATCGTTTCATTTCCCCTCATTCTCGTTTTCAATTTGCTGAGAACTCTGCTTTATCAGCTGTTTGTTGTTTTTAAATATATATATGCATCAACTGGTCATTTAATTCGGAGAAAGCAGGCAAATAAAGGTCAGTGTCAGTTGGAAATTATTGTTAGGCCAGAGTCAGCGACCAATGAATTGTTGGCGATATCCAGTGTTGGACGACAAAATAATAATACTGTAGATATGTCACAAATAACTAAAAGAACTACTGGTCCAGGACCTGGTGATCCACTTCTTGCTAAACAAAAGCATCATCATCGACGAGCGTTTGAGTTTATTAGTAAAGCACTCAAAATTGATGAAGAGAATGAAGGTATATTTTGTATAATAATAAACAAAATATTTATCAATAATTATTTTTTTTCTGTTATTATTTATTATTATCTACCTAACCTATATGTATTTTTTCAATAGGACACAAAGAAATGGCCATTGAATTGTATAAAAAAGGTATTGGTGAGCTTGAAAAAGGTGTAGCAGTAGAATGTTATGGTGGAAAAGGAGAGGTTTATGAACGAGCACAAAGATTACATGAAAAAATGAGAGCTAACCTAGCAATGGCCAAAGATAGACTTGATTTTTTGGGTATGCATCATGAATATTATTACATTATGTATATTAATTGTGAATTTGTATTTAATAAATGTGCAAAATTTGTTATGTGCTTGAAAGCTATATTTTTCTTTGTGTGAATGTATTTATATTCATTTTTTTTCCTACATTATTAAACTTGAAAGTGCATATGTACGTCAGACAATAATCAATGTTACATAAAATTATCAGTTATTTATTATTTTGCATGATTAATATGTAAAAAATTATGTGTACAATAATGTGAATATTTATGTGTATCTTTTATTCTAATATGCTGATGATGAAAAATTATTATTTATTAAATAAAATTCAATTTAGATAATTTTCTTTCATTTCTGGCATATTGCCCAGCATGGCAGCGAATGTTTTTTTATTTATTTTTTGTAGCAAATGTTTGTTCTCTCAAAAATTTGGAAATTACAAATGACTGTCGTGGAGGTCTAAAAACAACTACGTCGGAAAATTGTACAGAAGTATATCCAAGACTCAGACGAAATACAACTGGTGTAATACATGCAAATGAAGCATTGATGGACACTAATAATATAACCAACAGACATTCTAATAACACCAATACTGCCAACGTTAACTACGGTATTCAAACACAAATTTCTAAATCAACGCAAAGGCCTCGATCGCCCAAAAGCAACTGTAATATACGTGTTCCAGAAGGTATTTTATCATTTTATTTTTCACCGATTAGCAATTTTATTTTTATTAATGTACATAACCATAGTACGTTCTTTTACTAGATTATAAAGTTTGCTTCAGCATGGCCGTTATTGTTTCAAATTACTTAGATCAATAGCTTAATAAACTTTAAGTACTGTTAATAAGAAGAATAATAGAGTTTGTGAATATAAAAATATTATTTTGACAATATTTCAGCGTCTGGTCGAAAATTAGCAGTGCCAGGAAAGAGAATAGCAGGTGGAGTAATGAACAAAAGTCAGACGCTGCCTCGAAGTATGGGGCGTTCAGCACCAATACTTCCATGTCACCGAACTACACCCATCAAGCCTTCGGGTACGCCACCATCTATTAAGCGACAGCTATCAGTGCCAGGTAATGGTTCGCCAATAAGAAGACCCGTCACTCCTGGTGGTTCAAGTAGTAACCGTGGAACGCCAACGCGAAAAATTCCAATTTTAAAAGGCGTGGACGCAAAATTAGCTCAAGTTATTCTTGATGAAATATTGGAGGGCAGCCCAGCAGTGCTGTGGGATGATGTTGCTGGTCAGGATGTAGCCAAGCAAGCACTTCAAGAAATGGTTATTTTACCATCAATTAGACCTGAACTTTTCACAGGTCTACGTACACCAGCACGTGGACTTTTGCTTTTTGGTCCACCTGGCAATGGAAAAACTCTTCTTGCACGTGCTGTTGCTACTCAATGTAATGCTACATTTTTTTCTATATCCGCAGCAAGTCTCACATCAAAGTACGTTGGTGAAGGGGAAAAATTAGTTAGAGCATTATTCGCTATTGCGCGTGAACTTCAACCATCTGTAATATTTATTGATGAAGTGGATTCATTACTGAGTGAGAGACGTGATAATGAACACGAGGCATCAAGAAGATTGAAAACCGAATTTTTGGTTGAATTTGATGGCTTACCAAGCAATCCAGATGAACGTGTACTTGTTATGGCTGCAACAAATCGACCACAGGAATTGGATGAAGCAGCATTGAGAAGATTTACAAAACGTGTTTATGTTACATTACCGGATCTTCAAACGAGAATTATGTTACTAAAACGATTATTAGCAAAACATAATGATCCATTGTCTGCAGAGGAACTTTTTGAAATGGCAGTGTTAACTGAAGGCTATTCGGGTAGTGATTTAACAGGTTTAGCTAAGGATGCAGCACTTGGACCGATCAGAGGTAAATTTTTGTTGGATTTTATTATAGATTTTCAAAGTATATTATTAACTAATATATTTACTTTTTTTTTTCTTTTTAGAACTCAATCCTGAACAAGTTAAAGCTCTAGATTTAAACCTCGTACGCAATATTACCCTGAAAGACTTTTTGGATTCTTTGAAACGAATTCGCCGTTCTGTATCACCTTCAAGCCTTGCAGCATATGAAAAATGGAGCCTTGAATATGGTGACGTGAGTCTTTGATTTATAAACTGCCCTATGAATAGGTCTAAGTACTTGAATACCTCGTCGATATTTGCCTGACGTTTTTTATTATCCCCCAAATGCGTTGGGGATAAAAGTACTGATGGTCTCCAACGCAATATTCCGATAAAACTGCAATGATATTACCAATTATAAAGCTTTAAAATATTTTCATTTTTAGAAGAAAAATAAAATAGGAATGTTAAAGAAAGAATCGAAGTATATATATCACATATTATACGTCTAAAAATGCAATCGTGCACGTCCATGCGGATAATAAATAAAATGCATACAATAATATAATAATAATAACGTCATAGCTATTTGTAGCATAATGTGTCTATAATTTAAAAGTGACACTCATGTACAAAAAAATATGTCATCTCGTCATGTATTATGAGAACATGTGATGCTAGAAAAAATATTGTTGGGTGATATAACCCAGTAGATTTCGATACTTTTGGCAATTGATCAATTAATTTTACGTGAGCAAAAAAAAAAAAAAAAAAATAAGAGTAATTCACGGTGTTTAATATAATAACCAAATGAAAAGACAACGAATCAATGATTAAGTATTATGTCTGCCACTGAATTTATTTTTTAATTTCTGGAAAATTAATAGATGATAAGTTTATTACCTTTTTTTGGTTTGGCAGACTGATTGATAATTATGTTTTACGAATTGAATTATAATATAAGCAAAGTCACTATGCGCAGGATTAAAAAATTATTTAGCGCTTTTGTAGAGAAAATGGTTATTGCTTAAAATATAATCCTGTGTTTTCTGCATGCGGGCATGTAGGGAGATAATCAATCCCCCTAGCGAGCACGAGCTGACTGCTCTTTTTGAATAATGTTTGGGTGTGAATTATAATTAAAAAAAAAAAAATACCATATATACTTGTCTAATAAATTACATTTTGACGATGTGTGTGATATTTTAAAAACAGATTGTTGTTAAATTAAATGCAAGCCTCATGTGAAGTTAATTAAATATCTGATAATTCTCATACGCTTCTACTGCTATATAAAATATTGAATGAAAATGAGAAAATTGAGTACAAATGGCAAGGCTGTTGGGAGAGAAACATTTTTTGTTTGTTAAATTGAATGAATTTGTTATTTTTAAATGCGAAAAAAAAACTAGTTTTGTTATATTTTCAAGCTTATTATAAACTTGTAACACCTAAGCTGTATTATTTCGTTTCTATATTATTTATAACAATTAATTTTTTGTATCCATTACTTGTTATTAAGGTCGATTTAATATTGTAATTGTCGTGTCGTTAAATAATTGTATCAATAATTTATTCGTTGTCTTCGTTAAACTCTCGATACAACATACGGGTTTAACAGAATGTCATCTAAATGCTCAAGGAAAAAAAAAATAAATATAATCTTTGCTAAATGCGCACTTATCCGCACATACTACCGTTCATACACATCATACACATAATTACTTACACTCACATATAACAATCACTTGCAGACATTTATTGTTGAAATTTTCAGTGAATTGTGGTTGCATAAAAATAAAAAACAAAAACTATGATGAACCCATCGACAGGGCAAACAAATATCAACGCCCCAGTGGTATTCGAATTATACGGTAGAGCTCCGCCTTGATCCAGTTATTTTGCTACTTTTATATCTCATAGCAATAAGTTAAATAAGAAATATTGTAATGCTATTGTAATCATTATATCAAAATTTCATCAATGTATATTGATGCAATATTGCAAACAGATAAATATCGTATGTGATTCCACATGTTTAACACAATATTAAAATGGGTTTGTCGTATGCATTTATGTAAGAGCATATATATACAACTAACGATTCAAATGTAATATTGTTTTGATGAGCGCTCATTGGTCCACTTGGTAATTTATATTTATATGCAGTGATAATATTGATTATAACTATCATTGTTACAGTTATAATCATTTGTTTTCGAATTTTAATTACACCCGAAAACTTTCTTTATATTTAATAAACCATTTTGTTCCATACGATAGTTGCTACATAATGATTGTATCACTTGACTTCCACTTGAATGTGACTTATTCAGATTAATTGTAAACATTCTGTAAATTATCTAATTACACTCCATATGTTGATATATTATATTTTGAGTTGCAACGTTCAAGTTAATATCAATAAATAATAAATGAAAATAATAATTATTATAATTATTTATATGATAAATATTAGTTAGGTGTAATTACCGTCAAAATCATATTGATGGTGAACATGAGTGTATGTGAGTTACTTTATAAACTTACTCGTATTTTTTTAGTTGCTGATGCATGTATGCGATTGTGTTGACATTTAAAAAAGAATTTGTGAAATAGTTAATGTTAAATTGTTATTATTGTAAAGTACAATAATGAACAGAGAAAAAAAAACGAAAACGACACAATGGTCAATAATAAAATTATATCAAATTTAAGAGTGAAGGCCTCCAAAAAAAGTAAATTCAACATTGTATTTTAAATATTTATTCCTTTTTTTCTTGATTGAAAGGACAATTTGTTTCTTTTTTTTTTTATTATCAGATAACATTATCCTAAGCTTGTCCAGGGCGTGAATCCCTGCTGTACCTAAATTATCTTTTATTTAACATTCTTTTATGTCGCCCGTTGCTTCACTGATTACTTATCCACAGTCAGGTTTTTTTTTTTTTATTAATTTTGTTTTTATATTTCCAGTGTCCTCGTTTTTATTTAGTCACTGATTACTTAAGTTTTGTCTTTTTATTTCATAGCTGTATTCTATGAATTGGTCGTAATGTATAAATATTCATTTATAATTTTTTTCAATGTCTGATTATTCATTTTTTTGTTTAAAGTTTTTCCTCACGTTTTATACTGTCCACAGATTACATTACGTGGCGAGTGCAAAATGAGTGTGCAAGGGGCTTACTTGAAAGTGTATTTTATCATCGGTGGCTATCGCTATTCAATGTTGGATGAGAATTTGTTATATCGAATTATATAATAAACACAAAATGAGGTATAGACTGATTTTTAGAATAATGAGTCGAAAGGCAGGCATCGACATAATTGTAAATCTATTATACAATTAATTGGAAGACACTAGTGGATAATAAGATATCTTGCATCTTCAATTTAATTCAGTCCTGACTCTCCTATAAGATCGAATTGAATATTTAATAATCTCAGTCAATTAGAATGAAATAATTAATGAAAAGTTGAATGTGACGAGAGTGAAAGCATAATAAAAAAAAAAAAAAAAGATGAGTAAAAACAACATCTTTGTAGTTCTACAATAGCAATAGATAACACGATGAATTATTATATATTCATTTATGCTATTTCCACAAGAATATTAATAAATAGAAAAAAAAAACAATCATTTATTTCGCCATCAAACTGTGTTGTATTCAACCGTGAAAAATTAATGCTGAATATATATTACATGTTTTTTTTCCTTCACTTTAACAAAATCAAGAATGAATCAAGTATCACCTGAGATTTTTGTGTCACACATATAATCGATCAAAACAGATACAATTGAATTAATTGCGAAACATAAAAACTGCTTAGATAACCACCGTCGATAAACAAACTGTCGTTTCGTAATTTCGTTTAATCAATGCACTACATTTTACTATGACTGCATTTATACACACGCACACACAGACACACAAATACACACGCACTGGGAATCATGAACTCATCGCGCAATGTAAATACAATCAATCGCAAAGGCTTTTAACAAATCCTGCATTAAAAAAGTAATTTAGAAACACCACCTCTTTAAATAGTTATTAACTCCCCACAAAATAAATCAATGTTGAGAAATGGGAGATGAGAATAAAAATGAAAATTATCTATGAAATTATGGTGGTATAAAAGTAGGGGTTTCAATGTAGTGAAACTATAATGAATATCATCAGTCACGTGCACCTCGGAAAATAAACAAATGGAAATGTAATTAATTAATTAACAATGATCCACATTGGATACGTGTAGAAAATTTAACTGGAAATATTTGAGTTTTAGTACACTATTTAAAATAACAAGTTCCGATATGCAGTTTTGTCAAAATTATTGTGACACAAAAATTTATCTTATTTTATTTTTCTTCAACGTTTTATTATTTTGGTCAACGAGATTGTAGGCGATCGTATGAGGACACGTGCAATAATCATTATTTATAGAAGCCCCTGTTCGAATGTTTCGTATTTTCTGTTGTTTGATGCTGTTGATTTATTTTGTCTCGTATTGGTTTTAATGTCATTATGATCAGTTTCATTGTGTTGGATACTGCGGCATGGTAAAATTTACCATTGGTGGCTGCTGTCCAGGTTGAAGTTGTACCGTCCCAGTTGGTGGTGCAGCCGTTGCTTGTCCAGGCTGCCATGTACCTGCAGTTGGTGTAGGCATTCTCATGCTATTCATATACTGAGCTTGTTGACTATAGTATTGACCATAGTATTGAGCTGACTGTAAGAATTGTCCTTGCATTTGTGGATAACTTTGTGGATACCAATATCCCATTTGTTGTCCATAGCCATATGGATATTGGCATGCACCTGGTGTCACCTAAAATTAAAATAATACCATAAAATAATTGGGATTTATTTTATAGAAAATAATGAAAAATAACTGTTAAATTAAAAACTGAAATTACCTGTTGAACTTGTTGATTTGCATTTGGTCCAACGCTATTGGGGTCACCATTTTCTTTTCCCCAAAAGCTTTTGACAATGCTACCATTGATTTCTGTATTATGTGTAGCCTCAATAGCACGTGTTGCTGCCTCTTTAGTTGTAAATTTAATAAACGCATATCCCTTGTCCTTGAAAACTCTAATATCATGAATAGTACCATATGGAGAAAAGGTCTTAGTAATGAGTTCCTCAGTGATCCCATTTGTAAAACCACCACAGTAAACTGTGCAATTAGTTGGACTACTTTGAGCATATACCTAATGAAGAAAAAAGAAAAAAAATAACAAGTGATTAATGTTCAAAAATAAAAATAAAATTTTATGATAGAAAATATTACACCACAAGTTAGGGAGTATAATGTATACCTCCTCATAATTGGGTTTGCTATTATTCGAATGCCTCGGTCTTTCTGATCTTGGTGCAGGAGGTTTTCTAGTGGACCAGTTTGTTCTGATGCTTCGCGACCCCAACCATTGGCCATTCATGGCACATATCGCAGCTTCGGCCTCAGTTCTTTTAACAAAAGACACAAATGCATATCCTTTGCTTTTGAGCGTCTGAGGATCTCGTACAATTCTGCAGTTACTGATTTCGCCGAACGGCGCGAATGCTTCTTTTAACGTCTGAGTCTCAATTTCAGGCGACAAATCACCAACAAATATGTGATGATGATTGCTTGTGTCAAGCTTGGGTTGATTACCTGGACTTGTGGCCCAGTTAACCTTCATCTCCTTATCGAGGAAGAGTCTCTTATTCATGGCGGCGAGTGCAGTCGCCGCGCACTGATGATTTGTAAACTCAACAAATGCATAAGGATCATTACCGGGCTCGCGTATTATCTTGCATCCCTTTATTTGACCAATTTGGGAAAAAAGAGTGCATAGAAGTTCCTCATGTACCGTTGGGTCTAGATTACCCACGTAAAGCGTACGTGGATTACTTTCCTCGCTCATGCTATCTGTGATTGTGCTTTATGCCGACAACTACCACTAACCACTTCGCTAAATTTATTTCACCTATTAGCCCACCTGCTTCCCGTAATTCTATTTACAACTTACACCTCCAGCACATACACCAAGCATTTATCTAGCGTCCAGCATTAGACTTTATTGCGTTATTTCGCGTTTTACAATCAACACGGACGGTTAAACGTGAAGCTGTGCTACACCCAGCCTCTACGTCATACTAACATAAAATGGCCGCGCTTCCCTGGCACTGCCACTTTCCCCCCGATCCGCAATCGTACGTTACTTTATCCACTAAAGAAATTAACAATGTATTTATAATGTATTTTCGGTTTTCTCGCTACACGTATATTATTTTAAATTCTTTTATTATTGAAATATATTATACATCAACAGTTATATTTTTATTTTTTTTTATCTTTTTTATTCAATCATCCACATGCTTTTCTCATGCCCTTTCGATTTCGTAACAAGTACCGCGAAAATTGTAATCGCTGATTGGACAACATGGCGGACACCGGTACACGCAATACCATTCGTCATTGGTGAATTTTCTTTGCTCATGGTCTATTTTGAAAATTGTTTTTCAATATTTATGTGTATAATTAATTTTATGTACAGTCATTCTAGGATAAATATCTTTTTTAAATGTTGATTATTATATATTTTACATGCTTAACCTAAAATGTTGAAAATACATATTTGTTTTACGGATTCATGTTTTGAATTATACATTTTCATTAGAGCGATATTATTATTGTGAATCGCCAAAAAAGCAACGATTATTATTTTCATCTTACGGGAACCAATGGATAGTATTGATAGTAACAACAATAATGCAATAATACAAATATATACATATATAAATCTGCTGTATGATCATGTAATCATGGTCATTGCACTTGAACCAATCAAATCTATGAATTTTCTTCCTCCATTAGGATTTCGACTACATTCTATACATTATATGCTATTGGTTGTTTTGGCACAACATTATTGCGCGCGTAATACAAATAGCTATAATTAACTGCACGCGTGTTTTGTGTCATCGGAGAGAGATTAGACTTCTTTTTTCTCTCTGGTATAAATCATGAAGAATAGGTCTATATTCTCCATGTCCATGGTATAAATATATACATATTTGTACATACATATGTATATATGTACATATTTGCACACACAAAATGTATATCAAAATGTATGAAGAGTCGCATGATGAAAATGCACCTTATTGTTTTGCTTACTATTTACTAACCTAACAGACATTTTTGAACTTGTATTCGAGCAACGTGTGTTTTCGGCATTCCAAAATAGCTACTCCCGCACATTCATTGCTAGCCTTATTTTTATAACGTTTTTCGTACGTAATTATTTCAAAACAAAAATTGTTCTTTAAATATTTTTTTAAATTTATTAATAAATATCTTAGATGTTCAATTACATCTGCTGGCAACATGTCTAGTGAAGAATCATTTCAAGATCGACAAGATAATGAGTTTGAAGTATTGAAGGTAATGTTTAATCAGAATTTCATCATCTACATGAAGTTGTCATGAGACTTATATATATTTGAATTATTGTATGATTCCTTTAATTGAAGAAAATAATAAGAGTTATTGTTAATTCATGTTTATAAAAATAATTCATACAGGCGATATTTGCTGATGAAATAACAGATCTCAGGACTCATAAGAATAAACGAAAATGGCAACCAATGGATATCACAATAAATTTAACTCCCCAAAAAGGAATGTCTGGTCCAGCAGAAATTCACGCACAAATCGATTTACATATTACTTGTGGAGAAAAATATCCAGAAGAGTAAGTACTATCCATTTGCATTTCACATATATAAATTCTACAGATCCTACAATTTATTCACTATTAATGATTTACACAGGGTGCCAAGTTTTCAATTAAATAACAGTCGTGGTTTGTCCGACAAACAAGTTGCAGTTTTGTCCTCAGAGTTGAAAAAGTTAGCTGAAGAATTAAAAGGTGAAGTAATGATTCTAGAAATCACACAACATGTACAGAAATTTCTTCACGAAAATAATAAACCAGGATACAGTAGCTTCTACGAAGAAATGATATCTCGACAAGAAAAGAAATTGCAATGTGAAATGCAAGAAAAACAATTAAAAGAAGACAAAGAACGACAGGTTAGTTAAAAAAATATGAATATTTAAATGGAATATATTTATAAACATTGTTTGAATTTATTTGAATTATATTCTTTATTGTGTGTTAAAGTTATTGCAAGATGAAATACATAAACGACAGGAGGCATTGAAAGCTGAATTACGTGATCGCCGAGAATCAACGCCTCTATATATGAACCAATGTGCATTATTATCGCAGTCAATACCATCATCACCAAATCAGCGTAATCGACCATATTCTAGACGGCGCTATGCAAGCACGTGTGAGAGTTCAGAAAGATTATTATACGAGCATAATGATACGGAATTAATTCATTTTGATAATAATAAGAGTAAGAGACAGATTCGTCGTGTAAAGTGTTTAGGACAGAGTATAAAAGGTTCAGTAGTTTATTCTGCGATTGATGTGACTACTAATGAATTTTTGGCTCTGACTGAATGGACACTTAAGTGTGATACCAGCGAGGAAACGGGCAACGAAAGTGAAACAACAGCTTTACAACAATATATAAAACAAATTGGAAGTATTGAACAAGAATTGCATAGTCTTCATCGATTACATCATCCTAATTTAGTTCGGTACATAGATATGACATATTCTCAGAAAAACGATACCATAGTTATCTACGTACTTCAAGAATTCATCGTCGGTACAACATGTGACTTTTTTCTAACCAAAGGTATTCCCATGGCCCCTCCTATGCTACATTACTTTGCTTCGGAAGTTTTGTCTGCATTGGAGTATTTGCACAATAACAATATTGTTCATAAGGATTTACGAGATACGAGTATACATATAGATCGTTCGAAAGTAATCAAAATATCAGATTACTCGCTACACAAAAGACTATCTGATATTTATCATTCGATGAATGTTAAAAAAATTGAACACGATTTTCCAATAATACAGGGTAGAGGTGGAAAAAAGTTGGATATATATAGATTTGGAATTTTATTATTGTCATTATACAAGGGTGTAATTGTGACGGAGGAAAAAAAAACTTTAGAATCAGTTTATCCACCAGAATTACGTGATTTTATTAGTAAATGTTTGGATAGCGAAGAAAAGGCACGTTGGTCGGCCGAGGAATTGCAGAAACATCTTTTCATTCGTACACCATTAAAAAGTGAATTATCGCCGCCAAAATTTCCCTGCGATAAGGAGAAAGACAGTAATGAATCACAGAAATCATCTGCTAGCGATACACCATATCCCTTTCCATCTTTTAGTAGTCAACATCGAATGAATAATGAATTTGAAGCTATAAAATGGCTAGGAAGAGGTGCTTACGGTAATGTATTAAAAGTGCGTAATAAATTGGATGGTGGAGTTTATGCGATAAAACGAATTGGCTTAAATCCAGAAAATAAAGACTTAAACAAGAAAATAACGCGCGAGGTAAAATTATTATCAAGACTGAATCATGAAAATGTCGTGCGTTATTTTAATTCTTGGATAGAATTTGCAATTTTGGAAGACTTAACTCATCATTCATCTCTAACTCCGGAAGCAACACCAACTGAGATTACGACCGATGATGAAGATGATACACAATTTGAAAATATTGAAGGGTTGACATCGTCGAATCGCAATCACGATTGGATTATCTCATATAATTCACGCGCAAACACCACAGACTGTGAAGAAGAAGGTAGCGACAATGCGATTGATACTGACAGTGATGAGGAATGGGGAATAGTAACTCAAACAGCTTCTGACTCAGACTCATCAGATAGTATTGTATTTAGAGAAACCGATGAATCAGAAAAATCCGAAACCGATTCATGTATTACGTTTGAAAAAAACAAAGCAACCACCGAAGAAAAAAGAAAAGTCCCCGAAAAAAAGAATACAAGAACTGAGTGTCTATTTTTGTTTATTCAAATGGAATTTTGTGAAAAAAGTACTTTGAGAACAGCTATTGATAACGGATTATATCAAGATGGAGAACGTGTATGGCGTCTATTTCGTGAAATGCTTGAAGGCATTGCACATATACATTACCAGGGTATGATTCACAGAGATTTGAAACCTGTTAATATATTTCTTGACAGCAATGACCATGTAAAAATTGGTGACTTTGGTTTGGCTACAACAAAAATACTTGGATCAAGGGCTAAAACAAATAATACTGAACATGAAACACAAATGACGGAAAAAACTGCAAGTGAATGGAGTTCGATGACTGGACAAGTGGGTACGGCACTTTACGCTGCACCAGAACTTACGGATACGAGAGCAAAATACATTTACAATCAAAAAGTAGATATGTACAGTCTTGGCATAATATTATTTGAGATGTGGTATAAACCATTAACCACTGGAATGGAGAGAGTAAAAGTTTTGATGGATATTAGAAAAAAAGACATTATATTGCCAAATGATATATCTGAAGTTGCGATGCCTAATCAGGTTGTTCATCTTTT
>JAQQBR010000001.1:8666830-8729608 GCA_030347285.1 Microctonus hyperodae
CTCTTTTTCTTTTTTTTTAAAAAAGTGTTTTCCGAAGTTATCCATACACATTTCTCTACATCATTCGTATACATGTAATGTATCAATACGTTGTGAGAGTCATATAAATTTTTGTTATCATTTATTTTCCATTTATTATTCACATTTGAACGTCAATAGTAGTCATCGAAGCTAAACAAACGTATAACGATAACGCCCAACAATAATAAATTTACACGTGGACGTGTATCAAAAAAAGTGGAAGGATATGCTTTGGCAAGTTAGAAAACAAAATGTCACAAGATACAAATTATTTGCAGCGAAAAAATTGCATTTTATCAAAACTATGGTTCACTGCATTTACAATTCATAGAATTAATAAAGCTACAAATTTTCTTGATGACAATGACGCAGTAGATTTATGTAGATCAATAGGGTAAAGTATATATAAGATAATAAATTTTTGTTTAATTGGAATGAGATCATATATATTTGTGCTAACAATAGAATTGCTAATGAATAAACAATGGTATATATTGATATATTTAAATGTAAATGTAGTTTTATTTGCAGAGAAGATTTAGTGGAAACTCCATGGATTGTTCGTAAATTATTGATTGTATTGTCAGATCCAGAGCAGAATAAAATTAATGAGAAACAATTGAATTTAGCACAGCTACGAAATGCTTTATATTTGATTGATAAAAATGTATCGGAATCACTTGAGAAGGTAGAGTTGTTGTAAAGTGTTTCTTGATGTTTTAAATATTTTATTATTCTTGTTTTTTTTTAATCACGCAGGAGTTATTGCAACTTTATGAGGCTATCACCATGGCGGAATACACAACGGAGAATGTATTATCTCAAATAACTTCATCAAGTTTGGAATTCTTGAGAAATTATCTTTGGTATAAGCCTGCACTTGTACAATGGACAATAGATCAATTACTCTGTATATGGTGTGCTTCATTTTCTAGCACTGATTCTGCACTGCAAGATCTTTATATCAATGTTATTGATGAAATTCTCTCAAGTGCAACAAGTTGTTTGGCAATTAATGATAGCCAATTACGTTTATTAAAAGATCGTAATTATGTAAATCAACAACATTTGGCAGCACTCTTGTGTATTTTATCGAAATTTAATATCACTGAATCGAAAGAAAACGAATTGAATGATTGGCTGTGTTGTAAATTATTTGAAGCCTGCCGATTTGAAGATGTAGAGCTGGCATTTTTTTCACGAAGAGATAAGAAATATTTCAAGATTTGGCATACATTCTTGGATAAATTTTATGCACGCAATGAAAGTGCAAATGACTTTGATAGTGCCCAGAAAATCTCATCAGCCATTTTTAAAACTGGTGAAAATTTTGCTACATTTTTGAATACCAATGAATTATTCATTCGAGTCCTCAGACGAAAGACACATTGGCTATCGGATATAATTGATATCATTTACACATTAACAATAAATGGCCAATTAGATAAAGTAACAAAAATACTGAAGAATCCGATTTTCAATAGCTTGTGGCTACCCTTATTATATAAAGTTCTTAATGACTGTTCAAATTTGCAAATTAATAACTCTATTCAATTGTGGGAGAATGAGTCGTTAATATTATCGTCATTAAAATTTTTCTTTAAAAATTTCAAGCTCAATTCATGGAATGATTTATTATTATCACGAGTGCAAAATACGCTAGAAAATCATCTCAATGTTATAGATTGGATTTTAAAGTGTAAAAAATTGGCAATAGAGAATGATAAATTATCAGGAATAGTTCATCCAAATTGTACAATAAATCAAATTTTTTATCATTTACAAATATCGTCAGTGCTTTCAGTAATGAAAATGTTTGCTGTGGACGTTCATAATCAACCATTTGAAGAGATTAATGCTCTCTTACCTGACACTGATGGATCAAAAACTGTCTATCAATCTTATTATGCAATGTTGAATGCTTTAAAAGCTATTTTACTATGTCAGTCATATAATTCAAAGTTTTTGGCCGTATCTGATTGTTATACAGAAATGGAAAAATATTTAAATAATATATATCCCATCAGTTTACGATTAGAGGTAATTGAGAATATATTTTCAATGATATTTCTTCGTCACGAGAATTTCACAGTATCAGATAACACTTGTTATTATAATGAGGATGAAATTGACTCAGAAAAATGTTCATCCTCACCCCGAAGAAGCTCAAAGAAATATGAAACTGGTTTTATCTGTAATAAATACGCCATTCGAGAAATACTTCATTATCTTGGCCGTTGTACTTTTGTTGCAAGTACCGATTTATCAAGACAAAAAATGGATTCAAATTCATCTGAAGCTATAAAAACGACAGAACAACGTATTTCGACAATTCAAAATTTCTTAACTGAAGCATCATGGCGCCTTAAATTATTAACTAATGTAAAATTTTTTAATAATCAAGGACTACCAGATTTAAATGTCAATAATTCCATCGTGACAAATGATTTAATTACTACCTCGATTCATTTGCAAAGTAAATCAAAGTTTTATAAACTCGATGAGTGTTCATCTGATGAGATGGACTCTCGATCAGATGTGAATGTGAGTTCTGAAGGTAGTTCAATAAATAATAACATTCATCAAACTAGTAAGCGTCGAATACGATTGAAAAATAGTCACTCACATGATGATTCATTAAGTAAAAAAAATTTGAAACAAACGAAAGAATTTACGTTAAATTATATGCTAGCATCAGAAGAATCGCTTGTTCTAAGGTGTCTTTGGAATAATGATTTTGCAGAAGCACAGCGTGTAATAGAGGTAATTAATTCGTTATTTTAATATTTATAAGTTTCTTATTTTACTTTCCATCGCTTCGTATGCATCGACTTCTAATACTGTTGGATTGTAATTTATTACTGAATTGGCTTGTTGGTTATTTGATGGATTAACAAACACTCCAGGCGGATTGAGAGCGAAATATTTCTTTGCACGGCGAATTCGCCTTTTTGGAAAACAAAAATCACATAGACAACAACAGCAACACCAGCCTGAAATTATTTAATCATCATTTTCGAAATTTAATTAATAAGGAGAGATAATTGTAACAAGACTCTTTCTAATGACCTCTTTGGCACCAGCATGGTATTGCAACACAAATATAAATGAATATCCAAATTTTGATAACAGTCCAAGTTCTCCATAGTAGTTTTTTGATAGACGAGGTTTTTGCATTTTTATAATCAAATACCAAACATTGAAAAGCTTTCAAGCCAAATTGTGATAATTCCTCTTTGCTACAATTTTTTGGAATCTTCAATTCTACAATGTTCTTCAACGCGTCTTTTGGCGAATATTCAGGTTCACTTTTTTGAGTATAATTAAAAGTTAGATTATTTTTTATTGCATCATCAAGCTGTTGATAATATTCTGCTCGGAGAGCTTCATAGTTATAGTCATCGTCTGATTCCTCATTATCATTTGCTTCCATCCCCATTGATGAATTTGTGGGTGTAGTTTGTCCTTTGTACTCATCTGCATCATTTATCTCGGAATTCGCTGGAGATTTTCTCACATTTCGTTGTGCTTTTAATTCAGCGTAGAACTAATAATTCAATTTCATGAAATTGAAATAAAATAATTTTACAATATTCATGATATATTTGATTTTAATAAATTATTTCAAACCTTTTTGATATTGTGCCGAAAGTCAGCGATGTACGGTCTAGGTTCAATGACATTTATTTCTTTGATAACCATCACATGATTTGGTGACTTTTTTGACGTTTTTTTTGCAATTTCTGCAGCGCGACGATTATAATGTTCAATATGAGAATGTAAAGGTTTATATTTGCTGTCATCTTTAAGGAATGGTTGTATTTGAGCCACATCATCTGGTCGAATTATTTCCAAATCAGCATCATCTTCATTTGCTGCATTTCCAAGTTCAACAACAAATGTTTTGTGATCTTCCAAATCAACCTGAATATTATAATGATAAATTTAGATATAGTCTTAAATATTATATTTAATTATCGCAACTTTATATGAAGGCAGCCAAAAAGTATTTCCACATTCTGCATATGAAATTAGTATGAATGTTACTATTGAAGCAATATAATGAGTCATTATTCATTTAAAATTATTATTTATTTATTTTATTATTTCATTTTTTTTTTCAGAAGTTCAACATGAAAAAAAGTTCACTGGCAGGTGAAATTATATTTTCGCATGCAATGCGTATTTTCAGAGATGACATTAATAAACAATCGACTATCACTTCACCTCAACCTGTTGACACAGACAAATCAAAAGTAGATTCTAAACATTCGACACTTGATTTTATTCGAAAAGCGGCACAAGATGGTATCCAATCGTCACGTATGACAAGTCATCTTGAGACATTTTTAGCATCCCAAGAATCAAATATTTTGATGTGCTCCAATTCTAATAATGCAAAAGAAATAATGGCTTTTACAACTCTTGATGTAGCATTAACAATGGGACATAACGTCCAAATATCAGAATGCCTGGTAGATGCTGCAATGAAGCACTTGAGAGCTTGTAAAAAATTAGAGAACACACGTTATCATGAATTTTTCGAGACAATTTATCAATTGTATTATGAAAAAAAGGGAATGTCCATACTGCAAATTATATGTAACGCAAGAATTCCTCTGTCATTAAAAGAGCAAAAAGAGTGCAATGAATATTGGTCTGATCTCATTCAAAAATTAGCTGTATTTGAAACAAATTTCAAACTCATTGATATTGTTAAAGATCATCATGAACAAACAGAAGTAGATAGTCAAATGCAGCAGATTTCATCAATTTACGTTAGCGGTGAACCATATTTGCATCGGCTTATTGCTCATATTAAATTATTGCGATCTATTGCACCGCAATCTGAAGAAATTGAAAAACTTGGTATGAAATCATCTTTATTAGAGAATCCAATTGATTTTTATATCGGCTATCAATTATTTAATTTGGACGGGGACTTGGAGATGCTCGAGAGGATTACTAATCAATTACAAATAAATTTTGTATACAGTATTCTGGCAAGTTGTTGTCCCAAGCTTTCTTGCTGTGATAATAACATCGAAAATGATAGAAATAATTCTGAAATTGTGAATGTTCAATGGGGTACTGTAATCCTAAATAAATATGAGAATGACAATGAGGAATTTACTGACGTTAATTCACAAGATCCAAATCAATGTGTTGTCACGATACTGACGGAATTAATAGACATTATGCGTAACTCCGATTGTACATATTCTATGATACGAGGAATTAATCGAAAGAAAAATATACATCTAATGAATAGCATGAAGAAGATTCTCAAAAAAACACAATGTCTAATCAATTTGGATTTGAGTAATTTGTCTTTTGGTAATCATACACTGGCGTTTTTTCTCAATGTTTGGAATTTAATGATGCTTCATGCAACAATTAAAATTTGGTTGGAAAATCCGCCATTCAATAATTTACGGCATACAATTTCACTTGCAACACTTGGATATGAAATTGGTGATCTTGGTTTAGTGACACTTTTCACACTTAGAAAAAAATTGCTAGGCCAGACACTGTGTACTTCCGAAGTTTTAAATTTCGAAAATATAGAAGAACTCAATGAACCAGCGTGGCAAGATTTGGATTTACAACAGGACTCACGGGTAATTTTCGCAATGATTAATGAATATCATGCTACGCCAATTATCAAAATCTATTATCCAGAAACATTAAATGATGAATTATACGTAGCTTCCAATGATTATCTTCATCACTATGTCAATCATGAAGATCATAACGTTTTGTGTATGCCACAACTTGTCGAAAAGTATTGCAATTGTATTGGAAATATGGAAGATACAAAAATAATTTTAGGAAAATTTTTGAATAATGACAAGAGTATATACTATCAACCGTTCGAATATTCATACGATGTTGAATTAGAGTATGTTAAAGAAAAATCATTTAATATTGATGGCATGTCGGAAAATATACAGAATAATGACGATGTAATATTTTGGATGAAGAGAACAATTAATACAAATTTACTACAATATTTGGAAGGTCACTGTTGGTTATTCTCTTATCTCGTTCAACGAATTCACGAAACAAATCCTACGTTACTTGATAGTACCTGCGTTAATAAAGATCGTACTGCAGTATTGGAAAATCTCCTCAACTCACAATGGATTCAAAATCTAAAATCGCTTTTTCATGATAATTCAACAGTAACGGGATTATGGAAATGTATATCCACCAATAAATTATGGCAACAATTTGATATTCATATGAAAAAACGTGATTTTAAAAAGTGTCTCACAATTGTTGATGCACTGCCGGATTCATTAGTGACGTCTAATGTTGAAATTCAGAGCTTTAGAGACAAAATATTGGCGCATTTAATTAATGACAGATCAAATATAGATGATGATGAAATTTTACAATATCTCTATCAAATTAAAGACATAAAAATACTTGCTCAACTTGTTTTAGCTAATGTAAAAAAGTGGCCGGTGTGTATTTGTGAAGATGTTCTTCGTCACGTGCTAAATCACGTTGATAAAAATAATATTCCAATGCACTCTCATGTCCATATCAACGGAATTCTCTGTAGAGTTATGGTATATGATAAAATTTTACCATATTACGATTCAAAGGATAGTAATTATGGTACGAATTGGTATGATATTGTTTGTGATACTGAAAAAACCGATCCGATTTGTATTGTCAAATCTTTAATTGATGCAAATCAACATGAGCTCTGTTTAAAATGGCTTGAATATCAAACAGCATCATCACAGGTTCAATCATTAGTATCCCAAGATCTTTTTGTAGGTCTTTTAAAAAATGAATCGGATGATTTTCAGCATGCGAGTAAGCTTTTACAAGCACTGCCAATTGCTTTATCTGTCAAGCTTTGTAAAAGTGTAATTGGGAAATTAGAATCAATTAGTGCGTTGAGATTTGTTGTAAAATACCTTCGTGAAAATTGTACAAAGGAACAGGAAAAATATCGACAAAGTTCTTTGGGTGTTGAAATTTTAGATCAAATAGATTCGCGTGATAGAGGATTATACATCAGTTTAATCGACAGTCCACTTCTTATGTTGGAGCAATTGTTAATGAACGGTAAATTTGATACTCTGCAAAGAATTATAATAAATAATTCGGAAAATGCAAAATTCGCAGACATTCCAATAGAGAAATTCGATGAAATTGTAAGATTTTATGGAAACAAATCGCTGGATTCACGTGTGGCTGTTCAACGAGACATGATTGATGGCAATAAATCAAGAGATTCATCATTAAACGACAGTCAAGAGTTTACCATGCCTCTTAATACACCGACAAAAGAAGAATGGATACCCAATGACAAAGCAAGAGCCTGCAGTTGTTGCAAAGTTGTAATGTTTTCCATGTTCAATCGACGACATCATTGTCGACGATGTGGAAGAGTTGTTTGTGCTTCATGCTCATCACAACGAATGCGAGTTTGTGGTTATGCTGATTCCGTTCTCGTTCGTGTGTGCAATGATTGCAAACGTCAAACGGCATTACAAGCACAGGGTACATCATCAACTCCAAGCAGTGAAACGTTTGATTGTTGGCGATTGACACATGATGAAACACATAATCGTACATTGAGAGAAGAATTTTGCTTTGAGTATGCACCAAATATATCATTATGTCTTGCAATATTAAATTTACATTCAGATCACAAAGCTTATGCTAATTTTCTTTTGGATCGTTGTGACGAAATGAAAAAACTGTTGAGTCCTGATATTAATGGACGCATTAATCCTGAAATCGATCATAGTATAGTAATTAATATTATTCGGTCACTTTTAGTGGCAGCGAAAGTTAAATGTGCCAAATTAGGTTTGAATACAGGTTTAGCTGATTGCGATCGATTTCTCTCTCAAGTTGATTTAATTTCTACACTCGTTCAATCTGATTGTTTATCACTGATACCGCGTGACGATTTAAATGATCATACATTTCGACGATTGCGGGATTTTTTAACGGAAAAAGAACAATGGTTACTTGCATTGGATCTTAGTACGAAATCAGGACTGGATACACAAGGAGTTTGGGCGGCATGGGGAAAAGCATGCTTAAAAGTTGGCTATTATGAAGGAGCACGAGAAAAATTCGCACATTGTTTGGAAAAGGTACATCAAGAGGATTTTGATGATTGGGTGATGTTATCGCATCCTGGTGATACGAGTGAATCCACTGAGTATACACGAGATATTGAAAAAAAAGAAACGAAAATGAATGAAACTTTGAAAAATCGACCGAATAAAGATCCGCCTTTGTTAGTGGATATTCTTCAAATACTTGAAGTCTCCAATTCAAGTGATGAATATTCTCAACGAATAACTAAACAAACAACTGTCACTGCTCAAGAAATTTTTAATACATTAAATAATTTAAAAGCAATTTCACATGGACAATATGCAATTTCTAAATTGAATTGTAGCACCAGAAATTTCCGTTATCAAGAAAGTTTATATTATTTATTGATGTATGGTAGTTTTAATTCAATATTAGAATTTTTCGTACGTTATGGAGAATTCGACAAGTGTTTATCTTACGTATTAGAGAATAATATTGAACCTGAATTATTTTTTAACACAGTTTTTCTCGGCTGTTTAAAAAATGGAAAAATGGAAAATTTATGTACAGCAATGAAATCCAAAGATATTAGTCTAATGACATGGAAAAAATATCTTATATGTATGTGTCATAATTTAGAGAGAAAACAATTATTACACACGCTCTATCAACTTCAACTATTTATGCGCGATTATATCAGAGCTGCTATGACTTGTATTCGATTTTATGTTACGGATGCCAGCAATTACGTGGACCTATGTTCAAGAAATCATTTTCTTCACGATGCACAAAAACATTTGGAAGCTGAATTGCAAGTCGAGAGTTTTGGAAAACGACAGAGAAAAAGTGTTACTTCACTCATGAGTAGTCAAAGTAGTTTTACAATGGAAATGGAACCATCAGAAATTGATCGACATATAAATACAATATCAAGACAAATGGAGATTGCAAAATTTCTTGGGGCATGTGATAAAGAAGGTAGATCTGTTAATGAATTTCTCAGTAAATTATCATTTATGGATAGCGAAGGCTTACAACCAAGGACGGTACCAACATTATTTGGTAATCAACAAGAGAGAACACATTTGTCAGTATTGGCTATTTTATGCGGCCGTGACGTTGAAGAAGGATTTGGGATAGCATTCAGAGTGATGCAGGACTACAATCTTCGGCCACAAAAAGTTTATTCACTTGTTGGACATATATTAGCACTAGACAGAAAAATAAATTCAATTGAACAATTAATAAAGTGCTGTCGCAGCTCAGGTGCACCAAATTCCAATACAATATCTGATCGTGTACTTACTCATTGTGTTAAATTTTTATTAGATCGTTTGCGAACTGAATCAAGTCCAGGTTCAAGAGATGAAATTGATTCACTTATACGAATAATTAGTGATGTTGAATTAAAAATTGCATCATATATTGAGAGTAGACAATTAAAGGCTGCTTATTTATTAGCTGTTAAGCATTCGAGGGCTCAAGATATTCGTAGAATTTTGAAAGAGGCTGAAAGACTTGGACAGCCGGCTATTAAATCAATCTGTACTAAATGGCTTCAACAAACACAACAGAACTGATTAGTAATGATATTATAAAATTATAATTAGTTGATTCATATATGATTCATTGAGTTGCACTGAATCCTTTTTATTTATTTGAACCGTGCTACAATCATTTAATAGTACTAGTAATAATAAATATTAAGAAATTTTTCCAATTGCCTCAATGACTTTTTTATAAGTATAGAAGTAATGAACATGAAAACAAATAACGGCATGTTAAAGTAATAACTACTTCGCTAGATCTGTGATATGTAATACACATAATTTATAAGTAAAAATATATATGTATATATATTTGTAATGAAATATTAATTATCAAGAAAAATGTACTGTTATTTGTCCATGATAAATTGTGCCATTTGGCTAATTTCGATTTATCGTTTGACATGTTAAATATATTTCCAAAAATTAATAAACAGCTTTTGGTATTATTTATCAATTATTAAAAAGTATAGTAATAATATAGTAATTATTTCAATGACGTCTGCTGCATAACTTTAATGAAGGATAAATTTTGTGTATCCAATCATTGTATAAATGATGATATGTACACATGGAATGTGAAATTGATGGAATGTGTCAATGTACATGAGCGAAATTGAAACAGACTAGACGTCCATCTTACTATATAGGATACTGAGTAAATATGCATTAAAATATGCAGGAGAAAAAAAAAAGAATTGATGAAATGTCTCGTGAATGATCTAAGATTCGTTGTCATCTTCGCTGCCAGTTTTTAACCTTCGTTCATATTTTTCCGCAAATTTTGGATCAATATTTTTTACGGAATTCAATAAACCTTCTTTCTCTTGTTGTGACCAATTCTGACTCCATTCAATGAATAATTTCACACGACATTGAAACAAACTCGGTGGTCTCGTTGACTCGTCTTTGCATTCCAAACTCTCAATACCAGACAGAAGACCATTAACAAGATCTGCTGGACCACATCGTTCAAGGAATACACCCAGGAAATCATTCCGTTGCATCTCAGACCATTCTTGAAACCATTCGACCACGTATCGTAATTGTGCTTGATTGGATAGTGTTGTAGACATATTTCATCTAAAATATAAATTATTATTTAATGCATCTAAACATAAGCTTTAACTTAACAAGTAAAATTACATTTAATTTCTATTTTTTAATTCGAAATAACGATTCAAATACAATAATTATTTAAAAATATAAATGGGTAAGTGAGGTTAGATTACAATGATATTATTATATTGATGGAACATTACATCTTTGTGCTGACAAATACCCATTATAATCTCCTGACAATCAAACGTAAGTATTTTATTACATATCACTTACCAGTTCAATGAAATGATGAGTTAACGAATTCGATTTACGCTTAATCTTTATTTTTTAATTCATTTGTTAACACTTGGCGTGGTTATAAACGTGTCACTGCAATTTCCTTACTTCATAAAAAATAGTAGATGAGAACTTGTGATGAATATTTCGAATTAAAAAAGGATTGGAATATCGGAATGACAAATATTAATATTCCTACGGCTATAATCACTATAACTCTATCTTCTTTTCTTAATAAATTTTTTTTTTCACAATTAATATCTATGATATATAACGGTTTATTTATTGAACCGGTCTAACAAAACTTAATTACTCAGTTTACATTTTTTAGGGTTAACTTGTTCATCCTCTTCTGAATCGTCATCCGTTATGTCGTTTTCTGAGTCGTTTGGACCATCTGAAATTTAATATTACGATTGATGTAGTGATTCAAAATTATTTAATGGAATTATATAAAATAGGATTAGCTTTATTTTCCTTTTTTAATGATTTATCAATAACTTGTTTGGACGACGAGAATTTATGCAGTTCATTCACCTTCATCAGACACGTTGCGTTCAGTCGTCTCAATAAGAGTTGTAATAAAATTATTAACTCGTTCTTGCATCACTTTTAAGTTTGTAATTAATCCAGCTATGTTATTAGTATCATTTGAATTTTTAGACGATTCATTAAATATGCACCTATCGTTTTTCAATATTTGTACTCTTATATTAGTGTCAACCATGATTCAATTCTTTATCAATTTTTTTATTGAGCAAAAAAAATCTTTTGAATAAGTTATTAAATTTTACTGAAATGATAAATCATATAAATTTCAATGATTTGTTTATTGTATTTTATTATAATTATGTATGTATCTAATTATTTATATAATAAATATTATTTTGAAATACACATGTGTATAAATTGAATTTTTGTTTCATGTCGATTGATGGTAAAGATATTCGATTTGAAGATGGGAATAAATGATTATAGATGGCGATAAGTAAATATTTTGTTTTTTTTTCATTGATTTTGTCATTTGTCATTATTATTATAAATAATGATGTTGTGGTGGTGCTGTACTTTTGAGAGAGAGAGCAAATGTTAACGCATGCGTACACTAGAAATCTTAGATATAAAAGGACTATAGAATTTTTAATGCGCATGCGTCAACATTTGTCCTCACAGCACACAACAACACTGATTATAACCTATAATTCAAGCGATATCTGTCCACGCTCGACATTAAAGTCATCAGGACATATGCTGTTGTCGGAATGGTTTTACTGGGAAATGATGAGGTAAAATAAAAATAAAAATTAATAAATATAGTATAAAATATTTTATTAATTTATTGTGAATATTTATGTTGCAGTTCTTGAATGAACTGACTAGGTTATTTGAGAAGTCACGACTTTCAGGTTCAGTAGTATTAACTATTAAAAGATGTAAGTAATGAGCTCCAATATTATTGAAATAAGAATTTTGTTATTCTAACTTTGTAAATTAATTAATTAATTAATTAATGAAATTAATTTCAGTTAATGGACATAATAAACCGATACCCCGAGAGGGTCATCAACCTCTACCAAAACCGACAGAGTACTTGTGTTTAGTAAGAGCCACATTACGCTCCAAAAAGATATCTACAGTTGTAAGAAATTCAATTTTTTTTCTTATATATGTTTTTATTAATTGAAGAGATTGAAAAATTCTGAATGAAAAATATATTTCAGATTCATTCCAAGGACGTGAACAAATTTCAACAAGCATATTGGAGTTTATTAAAAACAAATATTAATGGAATGAAGAAACTAAAAAAAGTTAAATCTGCAAAACCTAAAGCTCATTAGTCCAATGGGTATTTATTTATTATAACTTCTTAATATCGGAGTTATTCCTCGCAATTAATTATACAATTTTATACAATAATAATTACTTTGCATGCATATTGATAGCTATATATTCGAATATTTCGTATAATTGTTATCTTGTGAATAGGTCACTGAATACGCAATTTATGTAAAAAAAATCAAACAATTTCATAAAAATGAACACTTTTAAAAAATGCATTTAAATAAAAATATTTATTGAATTGTATTTCAACATAATAGAATGAGATGTAAAATTTTCTCAACAAAGTATAGAATACACTTTATTATTTTACACTACAATGCTTTAAATTTCTTGTTTGACTTCGTCCGGAATGTTAGAAATATACCATGAATGCTGTTCACCAGGTGCTGTAGCTAATATCCCTTTCGCATTTAAATAATCAGTATTTGCATCATAAGCATATTTTTCGCCCCAAAAATCTGTCATAGTGCCCCCAGCTGCATGTAATATAGCTTCAGGTGCACATGTGTCCCATCGTTTACATCCCCGGCTTGCGAATATGTAAGCGTGAGCTTTACCTTCCAGTAAAAGCACCACTTTATGACCAGCACCACCAACTCGTAAAATCTCATCAGGCTTTAAAGCATCCAATGCTGCTTGAACCGTTTTATTGGAATGTGATCTGCAATAATAAAATAAATATTGAAAAATGACTTTACTCATGTACAAAATTTTAGTTAAGAAAACGATTAAATTGATTTAATACCGCGTAGTTGTAATTATTCTTTTTCCAACTGGTGGTAAAATTGGTTTGAAACCACCAAACCCAACACCTTCTATGGCCCACATAGTTCGACCCAGTGAAGAAGTTTCTTTACTTTCGTAATAGGGCTGATGAATAACACCACCGACGGCTTTTGAGCCTACAGCTATGCCAATCAATACGGTTATATGATTTATAAGTCCTTGAGCGTATTCAGAAGTTCCTGAAAGAAGCCCAATAAATTTAAATAATTATATTTTGTTTGGTTATTACATTAATAATTAAAACTTAAGGGATAAGACATTTACCATCAAGTGGATCAACCCACACGCACACATCTTTCGGTGAAATATTTTCTAAATGATTAGGCAGTTTAATTTTTAAAACCTCCTGATCCATATCGGTGATAATCCACTCTGGCGGTACTTCACATCTTGATGGTCCCTCTTCACCAATTATTGTCACATCAGGAAATTGACGACTTAAAGATTCTATTATACAATTTTGTGCAGATCTATCTGCTTCAGTTTGAATATCATTTACTCCTTTATCAATAATATTTAATTCACCGCGGGTAAATATATCACGAATTATTTTTCCAGCTTGTGATGATACCGTCACTGATGAGGCTATCAAGCGTGTCAAAAGTGGTTGACACTGGGCCATTTTAGGTTGATTGCTCTTCAGGTATTTTATCTGCAAATATAATTATAATAAAAGCTTTAGATACGTATTAAATAAATAGTATATGAATTTTATGTATGAAAAGAATGAATATTATTAGTGAATTATCTGGAAAAAAATTATTACTTCATATTTAAAATAATAGAATTTTCCATCGATAGAAATATTATGTCATTGTAGCAAACCACATAATTATATGATATATATATCATATATATATTTACGTTATATATCGATTGAGTATAACATTATATTGTTCTCCGATGCCTAGTATTTATCAATAGCTGATGATTTATATAAGTTTGTGTTTGCATAGTCAATATAATTAATTATATGAACTTGCCAGCATAAATGTACGAATTCACTTGACTGAATTAGTTTTCGTTGAAATTATGAGAATACAAGTAGGTACAATATATTTCTGTGATGAAAATTGTCAGTTATTTGTCGAGTCATTTCATGTTCTGTCGTGTAAATTTAGCGCCCAAAATTGAAAAAAAAAAAATTTTTGTTTGAAATGTATACAAACTGTGACATTAGAATTTTCCGTGTCATGATAACAATCTTTAAACTATTTGGAGTTGCTCCATTCTACATAGATATGCGTCAAATTGAAAAGAAATCGACAATAAAATTTCGTTGTTCAACTACCGGAACTATTTATAACTTTGTTCTATTGTTAATCCCAATTATTGCAAACTACAGTGTTTTAACTCATATAATAGAAAATAACAACAGTAAAAACGAACTAGACAAGAAACTACTCATAATAATTGTATGCTGCGCATATTTGTGCTTTGGAATCATGTTGATTATATACAATTTTAAACAAAAAACTATGGTAAAAATAGCTAATCAATTGATTGATTCAAATATTACAATTGACCTTCAATTACATCATTTTCATAAACATTCAAAAAATAAAAAATATATTGGACCACTTATAGTTTTCACATTTTTACTATTATATATCATTCTCTATGGGATTTCATGGATACTGTTGCGTGTAAAACTTCTTTTTAATACCATACTGATTGTGCCTAGATTTGCTCTTGGATTATTCATGATTCAATATTCTCTTATGCTGATTTTTCTTGAAGAAAAATTCTACCAGGTTAATGAATCACTTATGTTACTGATGAATTCTAATCTCACCGAAGTTCACAATATTCTTGATAGTGCAGTGGATGCCAAACGCAACTTTACTGTTGTAAGAGATGTTCGAATCATTAGAAAAGTGCAACATGTCCTCTCTGATATTTCATATGAGCTTTCAAACGTTTACGGATGGCTAGCTATAATAACAATTCCTTATTTTTGTGTCAAATTAATTTATAACACCTATCGTAGCACGTCGATATTACTTTCATCAGTGTCTTCAACGATAGTAACACCTGGACTGATGATATATCATGTATCACAAATTGTCCAAGATGTGTTTCCTTTAATTATTTTAACGTGCTGCGGAACCAGAGTTATTAAAGAAGTGAATTTTACTTTTTTCAATGAATTATTCAATCATCCAGCGTAATTAAATACAGTGCCCATTAATGATGATGCATTTCTATTTAATCTTTATAGGCAAAACGAACAGGAAATATTGTGCACAATGTGATGGCTTCATATCCTATTTATAAGGCTTCAATAAATTATGAAGTAAATTAATATTCTCATACAAACAAATTAACTTTATTAATTATTTATAATGATATATGTTATTTTGTTTGCAGCTTAAACAATTTTCCATTGAAGTAATTGAACGAAATATCTCATTCACAGCTTGTGGACTTTTCGCTATAGATAATGGTCTTTTTCAATCGGTATGTTGAAATGAACAAACAATTGAAATGTTTATTGATAACGATGACGAATTCAACGATTTACAATGTTGATTTATACTTACTTTGTATTCATTAGATTGTCAGTACGATAATAACCAACATGATCATTCTTTTGCAATTCAAGGATGCTAATTCGTCTAATTAGAAAATAAAACTGCAACTAGCAACGAGAGAAGCATATTCAATATATATAACTCTTCTTGATTTTTTTTTTCAAAAAAATTAAAATTCTCTCAATCTAATTAAGTTTCGTACATCTTTAGTTTTTTTTTCATTACTATTATGAATCAATAATTTCATTAAATCTCCAACATCAATCACGTGAGTATATCAAATATAAAAATATAAAATATTATGAGGGTTGCACATAACCTCAAATTATAGTAGAAAAAAAAAGAAAAAACAATTCGTATTAATATACTTACTGAATTATTCAAACAATATATCAAAACTAATTTATCTCATTTATCAGTACACGATTAACAGTTTTATAACAACAATATTAAACATTGTTATTGTAATACTTTTATTATTAATAACATTTGTGTTATAACCTTCTTGACACTGTTATCATATTTCACACAGGTACAGATAGGTTCATCCAAACTGGCCAATCCTCGAAGTATTTGAATTTTTTTTCCTCAGTTAATTGGAGGTTATGTTAGAAGAGTGAAAACATTCAAATTCAGTTGTATACATGCTGAATAGTATCATATGCATTTATTGTTGATGAGAAATTTTATATACATGTTATGTGTGCAAAAAAGAGTTTGATTACTTGTTTACGTTTCATTGATAAAAATGTAGCTAAACAATTTGCATCAATGATTGTTAACGATCTTGTTAAGAAAACCTCATTTATCCTGGAAATTAATCCAGGCTATGGTTATGTGACTGATGAACTGCTTGAAAATAAAGTTCCTTACATTCATTTATACGAAACAGAACCAAATTATATAGAAAGCTTAAAGTTACTTAGCAAAAAATATCCTGATCGTATCAGTATCAGACCTTACAATCTTTTAACATTATCAAAAATAGAATATAAAGACAGAATAAAAAAGAGTGAACAAATGGATGTTATTTTTCAAGGTGCTATAAAAAAAAGTTGGAATGATGAACCATCTATGCATATAATTGGGGCTGTGCCTTCTATGAAATTTTTTTATTATTTAAGAAATTCGATACTCTCTCAATATCTATCGAATTATGGACGTATATCTTTATATTTAGCAATATTGCCATCAATGTCAATGGTTAGTAACTCAACGTATATTATTTTTCAATGGATATCTTTTTTATTAAATGTTATTAATGAAATTTTTTGATGTAGATTTTTAATGAGTCTGCAGAACAAACAACTCGTCTTAATGCAAATGCGACGTTTTTTCGAACATTTTTTGATTGCGAAATGCTTGGTTCTTTACCAAGATGTGCCTTTTCACCGATGCCATCTGATAGAGCAAATAAAAAAAATAAAAAATATAGAGAGGACATGGATACAATGAATGTTGTAAAATTGATTCCCAAATCAGATTTTTTCAATGCTCATTTTTCTAGACGAGATGCAGAATTGTTTCATCACTTTTTAGCTATTCATCTGAAACGTGCTGACATTCGCATTATTCCCGCATTGGAGTAAGTCACATGAAATTTATAGTTTTTTTATATTTTTATTTTACTGTATTTCATTTGATATCATATATTTTAGGAAATGGATACCGGATTGTGGACCACGATTGATAAAATTAAATTTCCATATTTTCACCAAATTTTCCGAGCTTTCACCGACAGAAATGCTAAATTTATTTAAAACGTTTCAATCGTGGCCCGAATACAAAACTAGTGTATTTTCAGATATTATCGAAGATATTATGGAACGAAGATTAGACTAATACAAATAATAGAGATTATATATAGTTTTGTAAATAATATAAATGGATTTTAATAATAATTTTATTACATGTTGAATACAATATTTATGATAATATATTAAATATCCATGTATTATTTTTTTTTAATCATCTGCTTTAAAGAATATCTATTTTTTCTAATATACTCTTAATACAAAAATGAAATGATCTCTCAAACTATCTATTAATCAAATGATCTTTAAACTTGTGTCCTTGAAATTAGCATTTGGTAGTGGATACATTCTCCGCAATATATTATTTCATCTCGGAAATTCGTTGGCTATACATTGTTTTATACTTTAGTTGAAAACAAAAATATCAAAGAGAAATATAATCTCGTTGTATGCTAATATAACACGTCATCCTATACTTTACATGAGAGCAACTAAAAAATAAAAGTGAGAAATTCAAGCGAAAGATGCTAATGAAGATGTTTCGAAAGTTGTATGAAATAGCGTTGTGTTATTGAGCATCACTCCATAACTTTGGATATATTCGTTGAGTTAACAACTCAAAATTTCTTGGCATTATCTTCTGCCATGATTTCTGCATTCATATCATTTTTTTTTATCATTCAATTGATTTGTGCTCAGGATATTTACTTTCCTGATGAAAAACTTCAACCTTCACGTTGTAATACCGTAAGTAATCTCCAACACAAAATTATTGCAAAATATTTCCACAAATTCTAAAGCATTTTTCTCATATTATCTTATTTGATTTCTAGAGCATAAAAGTGTCGATAAAGTGCCCTCCAAACATGACCTTAGAACCAGACGGTGACGGGAATTCTTGTGAATGTATTGCTGGTTATTTGTATTACGCACCACTGGATAGTTGTTTTAAGCCATATATGAAAGGACCGTGCATGTCGGGACATTATCTGACACTTCCCTATAACGGAACAGTGGCAGAGTGTCGGGAAAATCCCTGTGACGATGGCTCAGTGATATTCAATGGCACTTGCAACGCACTTTTAAAGCCTGGCTTGCCGTGCTCAGAAGGTCAAGCTTTGGTTATCAACGAAGAAAATTTCGTAATAGAGTGTCAGCAAATTAAAACTGTTGTATATCAAATTATCGTTGCACCAATTAAAGGCTGTATGCCAGGCTCGCGGAAAATTGCTCGAGGACAGTGTCGAAGAATTTTATAAATAATTAATATTGTGTTCAAGTTGTATTTAAGGAAAACCTTCAATTTATCATATTTTTTTTTTAATTTATACTGTAACTACACTTGATACATATTCCGTAATTGACTCAACAGTTTGTATAATTTAATTACAAATTTGATCATTCTTGAGTATGATATTTCAATTACATGGTGTTTGATGGATTAAATAAAAAATAATACATGTATTTTTTTTCGTGGTAATTTGCAATTGTTTTGAAAAAATTTCCCATATGTTGCTAAAATCTTGATTGAAATAATATGAAATCATTTGTCTCACAAGTCTGCTATACACATACGAATTTAAACAAATATTTTTAGTAATTTTATTGCAGCAATTTGCCTTGAGCGTTGTCTACTTCATAATAATCTATCTTGTAGTTTCATTTATTTTTGTTGATATAATCTCTGAATTCTATATTTTATTTATCAATATTAGTGTTTATTAAAAAAATCTGAAATCGACCCATGTTAGTTAATGAAGAAAAATTATTCATTGATAAATTATCCATTTTAACAAACTGTAGCGTTTAATAGTTTATTCACAAACCTGTTAGAAAAAAAATTAAAAACAATGTTGAAGTTCTTAAACATTATTATAATGATGACAATCATGTGTAATTGTCAAGATATTGTTTTTCCAAATGACGAAGAGACATCACATTTGAGTGGGAATAATGCAATAGTAAGTAAAAAAAATATTCAGTTGAATTTAATTTTTAAAAACATAATAAATAATATTCATATATTATATAATCAACTTTTTCAGATAACGGAGCGTATACCAGTTTATATTCCACAAAAATGTCCAGAAAATATGTTACTGTATCCTGGTGGCGGCATTAAAAGTGCATGGGTTTGTGATTGTAGACCGAGATTTTTGTATTTTCCATTGAATAATACATGTCATGAAGCATATCGACAAGGTCCATGCAATGACGGTGAATATGTTATCCTACCGGTGGGTGAAGTTATACCAAAATGTGTTATAAATCCTTGCCGAGAAGATGGATTGGTACGTTACAATGGAATTTGTTACAATTTAAGAATGAAAGGTGGACCTTGTGGACCTGACGGAGTCCTTGGTGTCAATGGGAATACATTCCAAGTTCAATGTATTCCTATTCGAATTGCACCATTCATCATAATTGATGCACCATCAACTACCACTCCATGTCCTGCTGGCAGTCGACGAAATTCTTTGGGAATATGTAAAGTTCCTATTTAGGAAATTTATACTGTACAGAATTTAAAATAACAACATGTATTATTCTATTATAATATATTAACGTAAAGAAACATGCATATATACATATATATTAATTTGATCAATAACATAGATAATTATAACATAATAAAATTCAGAACTACGTATAAAATAAGTCGTATATATTGCTCACGAAGACCATGATAAAGTTGTCAACAATAATATATTGACCGCGATATGTACATTTATGTTCATTGGTTCAAAATCCTTTTGTTCAAATTAAATTTAACAAATACAAATTAAACTATAAAAATTTGTAGATACTAACTGGACACTATCATTAAATTAATTACTATGAAAAATTATTTTTCATTTTCTGTTAAATTGTAAAAATGACTTTGTGACGTATTGAATATTTAACTGATATTCTGAGTGTGATTGTTGCCTGCAGCCTCTATTAATCTCTGTCGTTCTCTATACATGGATACTTTCATATTTTCAAGTTGATGATACCTGAGTAATTTTAATACAGCAAATACCGATAATCCCACCCAAATTGATAAACTGCTCCACGCTCCAAATTGTGCCACTCCCAATTCCATGTAAAATTCTGAAGTATTAATATTATCTGTTTTGTCAATATCATTGCCTGCAGCCAAATCACATGATGAAAATCTCTTTTCCATACATTGACACCAAGTCATAAAACCCAATGTTATTGTTATGGCAGCAATAAGAATACACATTGCGAGAAATATTGAGCTGATAACGTCGATGAAAGCTGATAAAAATGAACTATCTTCACCCCGATACATCATCATTGAAAGTCGATAAATTTGTATTATAGAAGTGAGACACACAATAAATCCTACGAATATTGTGTAATTACACCAACCAGGCGATGCCCAATTTACGACCAATTGTCCATCAGTTTCCTGCCAAATGCCCGTTGAAAACAAAAGGCAATGACCCCTGAAAATCCAAAATTATATATTGGAATTTGTACAAAACTAAACAAAATATTTTGATTTTAATAAAAATATTGTTTCCTAATATTTATGAACATACTGGAATTCATGTTGATGAAGATTCATAGGTACAATTATACATAGCGAAAGGATAAGTGCAACAACATATCCTGCCACTTGGCTTATTAGCAATACATTGGTTAAAGCCATGATTATTTTTTTCTTTATGTCAAAGTTTGTATCAGTTTTATATCAGCAACAAGTTGAGGTTATTATAAGTGCTGAAGCAAAAAGTTAATTATAACAGATTGTTTTTTCCAATAAATTTCCACACAATAACATTTTTTGAATCGTATTCAAATACAAACAAATTTACATTCACTTCGTTGTTGATTTGTTTGTTAGTTGTTTGACTATAGTACAATAATATTATTATGAGATGTCGAAGTTGAGTATCATAGATAAGAGAGAAAAATACGTCGTAATCTAAAACCTGATTTCTACACAAGCATTTTTATCATATATTTTTTCAATATGTTATAAATTCATGTGGATTTATTTTGGAATCTCATTTACCGATGGATGATATATAACCATCAACATAACCTCAATATCGCACAAACTGGATGTGCGAAAGACGACGTGGCTTATGAAACATGGTGGCTTCCCAAACGTCTTATCACAATCTTCAACTGTCATTATTGTCATGTAAAATTTACAAATTATAAAGTAAATTCTATTATTCGCTATATTTGATAGACTTTTATCATCATAAACAGTGGACGTGAATAATTTATTAAAATGGGTCTATGTAAATGTCCAAAGAGAAAAGTAACGAATCAATTTTGTTTTGAGCATAGAGTGAATGTTTGTGAACATTGTATGGTAACCAATCATCCAAAGGTTTGTAATAAATAAATAAATAAACAAATATATATTTATACGTATTATATTAAATTATGTAAAGCTTTATTGGGTTATTAAAAAAGTATTCAAAGATTTCTTTTCTTTTTCAGTGTGTTGTTCAATCCTATCTTCAATGGTTACAAGATAGTGACTGCAATCCAATCTGCACTTTATGTTCCGAAATATTAAAAGATAGGGACTGTGTAAGACTAACGTGCTATCATGTTTTTCATTGGGCATGTTTGGATACTTATGCGAGAAATTTACCGTTAACAACTGCGCCCGCAGGTTACACATGTCCAACATGTCACTGTGGAATTTTTCCAGAGTCCAATTTAGTATCTCCAGTTGCTGATGTACTGAAAGAAAAATTAGCTAGTGTCAATTGGGCTCGGGCTGGTCTTGGATTACCATTGTTGAACAGCGACCGAGAACAAAAGCCTTTACAAGAGCCTAAAGTATCGATAACAGAAGCTACAGTCTATCAAAACCATTCATTAACGTCATCATCATCATCATCATTATCATCCTCATCAGCACCTTCAGTAGCAACAGCTAGGACAAATAGCAACGTAAATTCTGCCAGCATTCATTCGAATCATTTACATTCTAATCTTCAAAAAATGGGTCCACCGTATTCAGTTGTCAATATTGAATCATCGAATCAAACAGATCGAAAGGTGTTTGAAGCTTATGACGAACCTAAAGATATTCTATTTGATCATGATGAGAACAAGTATAAACGAAAATCTGCAATCGAATGGTTTTTAAGATGGTGGACACTCATATCAAGAGCACCAGCACGTAGAAGAGGTTCTTCAGGAACATTGTATAAAAGATATGCATTAATGGCAGTCATTGGATTAGTATGCTTTATTTTTATCGTAATTTTGTTTTCCTGGTTGGGGAGAATGTCAACTGATAATGATCCTGAATTTGATCTTGTGGGAAATCCAAATATAAATATACCAAAAAATGTGCCGATATAATGCGAAAAATATAACGCAGAATTTTCCAATTTATATTTAAACTATTTTATCGGAAAGTAAAAAATTTTTGCAATTAAATTTTATCGATATAAATAATATTTGTAATTAATTTGTATATTATTATGTTATTACTACAAGTGTATTTCAAAGCTGTATAGTGTATTCAATATTGATAATTTAATTATTGATTATTTGAATTTATTTCATCACAATGTGACATTAATAATAAGGCTAATAAATAATGGACGCCAACCGATTGTTGCTAGTATTGCGGGAATGTAACGAGTGAATGATGTTCAGAAAAATGACTGGCTACAGCTTTTTTATTGTTTTTCTTATCTCTTAGGGATATAAATAATAAAATGTGCTTATTATATTTTGAGAAATTATTCTTCGGTAAAACAAGCTCCCAATTCTTGAGATTATAATCCTTATATCATTTGGAAAAAAAAACCTGTTTTTTATGAATTATCCATACATGTCTGAATATTAAATGACAGATGATGAATATGCTGATTCGTATAAAACAGTTAGAGACATTGAATTGTACTTCAAATTCAACCAAGCTTCTATAATATATGTATTCAATTCGATATGTCGAGTCCAATTCAGGAACATGATCATAATATTACAATCATATTTTCATAGTGTACAAAAAATTGTTTTCATGTCTCAATGTTTCATATTAAAATGGTATTTATATTATAATGAATTGATAAATCATGTTTATCAATGGCGTTAAATAATATTTATTTCACATTCGCGGACTTTCTGTATTCTACACGATTGAAATTTAAATGATCACTACATAAAATTCAACCGTTTATTCCCTTGAAGAATATAAAATAGTCAGATTTTATAGTGTAACAAATAAAAATGTAAATAATGTAAAATAAAAAGCAAATGACTACAGTGAAAACGAAAAATTAAGGATCAGAGTAGTGGGAGTATATATTGTAACTTCTTTCTGATTGGCTTCTTATTTCTCTTTGGTAAAGAGTCGTTCGTGCACTAACTAGCTAGAATATCGACATTCAGCTTAAAGATCTCCACTGCTCTTCAGTGAGTGTGCCAGTTACAACTATTTTTTTCTTACAATTTTTAATAGATTATTGATCGTTTTTAAAATTCATCTGGAACATAAATTTAATACATAATTTTGTGTATAAAAAAATGCAGAAAATTTTGAAAACAATGATGTTCTTAAAAAATAACATTCGGCTGAATTTTCCATTCATTGTATTTTTGAGTCTGAGTTTAATTTTTTGTTTAATGTTTAAATATATCTACATCTCTATAATACTCTGCAATCTTGCATTTGGTAAGTACATCAATGAACTGCTAATATTCATATTATTCTTATTCATTTTTATAAACTCTTGGCTACAGTTGATAGTCTGATTATCTTAAAAGAACTTTATGAAAGAAAAATATAAACAAATACCATAACGTATAATTTTAAATTGCGATAAATGAATGTGAAGATACACACAATTATTATCTTGCATCAAGTTTAAATGAAATGAAGAGAAGACTGGATATCTTTGCACAAGCCAGTAAAATTATAAAAAAAAATGATAAATAAAACTGATTTATGCTTGGGCTGGTGGAGTAATTAAGTCTTAATCAGCAACTCATACCAAAATCATTTAATAAACGTAGTTTTGTTATCCTCCAATGTGCCATATATTGATAGATATAACAAGCCACAGTTGAAGTGCCGAAGTTTTCATGATGTATGGAATATATTAATCTTGCACGTGTCGTCTATTTGTCATCCTCATCTAATGCCTGTTGAGGAATTTAAATTTATTTTTCTTCAACAAGAATGAAAGTGTACTTACTATAGTTGCTTTTTATTTAGGATATATCACCGCATATTATATTAGTTTAATTTTAAGAATCATGAAAGATAAAATTCTATATTAATATTTTTTTTTTAATATATATTATTCACATAAATTTGTTTCTTACTACCATGATATTGAAGCATTCTCTGCTCTGGTGGTATGCATATGAAAAAATTGGGATTATTAAGTTACCGACAAAAAATCTGTTATACCATGTTAGATAATCATTCAATGATGGGAATATATTAGCTGGTGAATAATGCAATTGTAAAATTCATCAAATGATATGAAATGAAGTACTTTAAGTAATTTTGTACAGTACTCAAGAATGAGATGATATCAAACAAAAAATAATTTAAAAAAATGACAAATTGTATTTAATGTAAGATGCTCATGAATGTTTATTTATATTGATAAAATGAACAATAAAATAATTATTGTGATTTTGTCTTCACTATAATTACTGTAAAAAAAAACAGTAATATCAAAACAAAAAATCTACTGCAAAAAAAATTTTTTATATAAATAAAATAAATGTGAACATGACGCCAGTTTTTTTTTTATTTTATTTAATCAGATTTCTTTTGACTGAATAACTTCAGTATATGTTCATAAAAATGGAATATAATTTTAATAATATTTTTTTTAGGATTGAACTGGATGAAAATACAACGTGAATCTGTTAAACAACAAGATGTGATTGTTATCACAGGATGTGATTCAGGATTGGGTTTTAGCCTCGCTCTACATTGTCATCAACATCTCAACCTTCAAGTAATCGCTGGAACCCACAAATGTAATGGCCAAGGTACCAAAGAACTCATGAAGATTGGAATCGCAGTGCATCAACTTGACATAACAGATAAGGAAAGCATCAAGACTTTTGTCCAATGGACTAATGACCACCTGAAGACAAATAATCTTAGTATGATTTTTTTTTTATATTAATTATATACTCAGAATAAATTTATCATAGGTATTTGTTTATAGCACTTCGCAGTGTTGTGAATAATGCTGGAACAATGGTATTTGGTGAATTCGAGTGGCAAACTGATGTCTTAATTCATCATCAATTTAATGTGAACCTTTTGGGAACGTGGAATTTCACTAGAGAATTTTTACCATTAATCAGAAAATATCAAACTCGGCTGATAATTGTAACCAGTCATTGTGCCAAAGAACCATTACCTGGAGTTGCTGTTTACAGTGCAACAAAAGCTGGTCTCACTGCATGGGCGTCAGCACTTCGAATGGAGTTAAAAAAATTTGGTGTCGACGTTGTGAAATTTATTCCTGGTATGTTTATACACAGTAACAACATTATAATTTGAATCGTAATGACAATATTATTCCCAAGGGTCATTCATACAGAATAGTAATATTCTGGCTCGACAGGAAACACATTTCAAGTTGATGGAGTCTGCAATGCTTCCAGAAGCAAAACAATTATACTCTGATTATTTTCGAAGATACACTAATTATTTATCTGGTTTAAGTCGAGAAGTTCCACCTGAAAAAATAAAAAATCCACGATTATATGAAATTTTTGAAGACGCTTTACTGGAAAGATATCCAAGTTCAACCTACAAGTAACTATTTAATCCATAAGTTTATTTGTTTATTCTTTATGTATTCAATGTGATTTTTTCTATATTATTTTTTTTCAGATGTGAACCATGGAGATACACGTTTTACCATATACTATTTAAAATTACACCGAATTACATACATGACTGGTTGATTGAAAAATTTATTCAAATGCCACCTTGGAAAGGAAATAATAATTATACTTCAGAATAATTAATCAAACATTATTTTCATAATTAATATTTCGAAAAATTTGACTGAAAAATCAATCTACAATTTATTGCGAATGAATAATTCTAACTTCCATGTAAAAATTCATTAATAAATATCTTTTATCACAAAGTTGCACACTTCAATTTCATAATAAACTCTTTTATCATCCTACATTCATCACTGAATTTTAGTCATCAATATATTGATTAATTAATGTAATTCATTATATAAATAGGTTACTAAACAGATTAACTTATTCTAATATTTAATTTATTGAGTATAAATCTAGATAATTAATAAGGCAGTTTCATCAATATATTTGTTATATCTCTGAACTTTGACTATTTTGATAAAACATTTGTATAGGTGTTAATCTCAATTATATTTATTTAATTATTTAGTGATAATATTTAATACATATATTTATTATAAAATTATTATCTTGAATTTCTTTATATAAATAATCAGACATGATTACATATGTATTGGTATGATTCATCAATTACATTGTCATAATATATTTCCGTGGTATTTAATATGATATCTCATCAAATCACCAGATGCTTTGATTATTAATATTGATTAGATACCTCATTTTCTATATAATAATAATTTTTTCTATTTAATTGACATAGTTGTGAATTAAAGCAGAGCAAAAACTATCCAACATGTTTATGAAAGGTATCCCAATAATTTTATGCTTAAATAATTTATCACAAAATATTCTTTCTTTATTTTGACAATGTATATTCATGATAAATATAAATTTTACAGTTCTCATTATCGCATCATTATGTGTGAGTGCTACACTACAATACACACCATTTGCTGCTTGCAAAGCTGGAGCACCACCCTCTGAGTTGAGAGTTGAAGGGTGTACAAAGTCCCCATGTGTATTTTCCCGTGGACAGGACGTTATAGCCGAGTGGGATTTTAAAGTTGGTGAGTCATTATAAACTTTTATGTATCCAACTTGATAAAAATAATATGGATAATACAAATTAAAAAAATAATATTTATTATGTTTATATATTTTTTTGTAGTTGCTAATACGGAAAATTTGAGGCCTGTTGTCTTAGTAAAAGCATTTGGAATGGAAGTGGATTATTCACTACCCGAACAGAATGCTTGTAATTCTTTGATCAATGGAAAATGTCCATTGAATGAAGGAGAATCTGTAACATATGCATTGCAGATGCCGATTAGTCCTAAATATCCAAAAATACGTGTTCATCTTAAATTCTCGTTGGTTGACGATAAAGATAATATTCATGCATGTTTTGAAATGGATGCCAAGATTGTTAAGTAATATTTAAATATTTTAATAAAGTAAAAATTCCAATATTTTTACTGATTTAATTTCAATATGTAATATTAAATTGTAATAATCATTTTTGAATGAATAAAAATAATGTTATCATAACTTTTGAAATTTGAAAAAATCATGAGTTTTGAAATTAATATTTATTAGGGATATTTAAGAAAATGAATTTTTTATACTGAACAAATACTGAAATCATTTGGAATGAAGATTAATTATTAACAATTGGATTTATACGGAAATATTGCGAGCATATTATCATAGATATTATAACATTAATTTAATATGTCAATATAAAACTGGATGTTGATGGTATTACATGTGTAATCCACCCTAGTTATAATTACATAACATGAATTTGATTCGTTTTTTATTTGCCATATATGTGTATTTTTGATGAATTGATATGAGAAATATCGATCAATTAACTTAAAGATAATATCTTTATTCCCATTTTTTCCAACATTTACTTTTTTATCAGTGATGTCAATCGTTGCTTTGAATTCAAGTATTTCGAAGATTGATACGAAAATTAATCACAGACATGTATTCTGATTAGATTATAAATAACATCTCTACAATTAATAATTTATTATTTTCAACTGAATATAATCTGTAAATTGCAGCAGACCAAAAAGCATCTAAAATGTTGTCCAAAGGTAAGTCTAGAAATTTATTCTATTTTTCATAATCACAATCTGCAATATTCATGTCATCAATTTTAATTTAACATTTTTTACAGTATTCTTCATTTTAATATTTTATGTGGCCACCACATTGCAATATACACCATTTACTGCCTGTAAATCGGGTTCAACGCCCTTTGAATTGAGACTTGAGGGATGCACAGAGTCCCCATGTATATTATTCAGTGGAAAGGATGTTGAAGCTGAATGTGACTTTGCAGTAGGTGAGTCATTGGACAGCTTTCATATAGATAAAAATGAATGAAATAAAAACGCTTTGTCAAAACTTTTCTTCATTCCAAAAATAAATTTTAGTGCATTTATTTTTGTGTTTATTTGTAATTTTAGTTGCTGATACAAAGGACTTGAAACCAGTTGTCTTAATCCGATTATTTGATGAATCTATAAATTATCCATTACCTGAACAAGATGCCTGCACTTCATTGATTAATAACAACTGTCCATTGGATGAAGGAGAATCAGTTACTTATGCATTGAAGATGCCAATTCCTGATTTATCAATGCAACTAGACCTTCGTTTCCAATTTTCACTGGTGGACAGCAAGAATAATACTCATGTATGCTTTGAGTTTGATGCTAAAATTAACGATGGAAAATTTTGACAAATTAACCACAATTTGATATTGTCATGTAGCAAAAGTTTATAATACTTTTATTTTAATCCTTGAACAATCTATTGTTCTTAAATAATTTAATCATATTATTATATAAAAATGATTGCGAAATTCCTTTGAAATTAAATCACATTTAATTTATCACATACTGGTGCTTTCAGTTCTATTTCATTGAGGTTATGTACATGAGCTTTTTATTAACACACCGAAGACGATTGATTTATTGCACGCAATAAAACCTTCGTTGGAATGTAATTGTGCTTGGGATCGTATCCAATATTTAATTGAATAGTACATTTATTTATTTTCTGACATATTTAATACTGCCTATGGCTCCATCCAAGTTGTCTCTGTTCTGTAATAAATAAAAAATGTTATAGAGAGTAATTAATTATATTGATATTAAATATAATTTATGATCATCATCAAGAACTAACGTTTGAATAGTATCTACATGCATATAGTGTTATAATAGCGGTCTGAAAGAAGTGAAGGGATGAGAGGGTGATACTTGGAGGGTGAAATTTAAGTATATCCTGGTGGGGATCGGGCGTTTGCCTGACCCACATCCCTTCGAATCGATTGTTGGGTCGACGTGCTCAGCTCTCTATCTCTCATATCTTTTTTTTTTTATTTATTTATTTTTCTTTCACTTCATGCACAGACACCAAAAATATAAAAAAGAAATACGAATAAAATAAGAGAGATATGAGAAGAGCTGAATGAAATCTTAAAGGGATTGATAGAAATTTATTTGACATCATAATTAAGTTCAAAATAATATTATAGGAATAAAATGAAAAAAGTCTTTGTAAAACTCTGCTTTATTTTGTATTGATTTTTTCTATCTTTTATCATAACATTCACGTCGTAAATAACAATGAGAAAAGTTTGTGAATTTATTGTAATAGTTATATAACATTATATCTATTAAACAAATTGTACTCATTGAATTTAGTTATGTACTATATACATACAGTCCATTCATATAAAAGGCATTTTATAAATATGTCATAAGAGTTCATATGACAAGTTAATTTTCGTTTAAGTTCATCCAATTTTGTCAATTAATGTCTGTAAAATAAATGTATTTATATAATATTTAGTAAAAGTAAAAAAATTATAAATAAATGTGAATATGTTTCAGTGAATAAACAGAAAAAAAACTATTTTTTAATGTATACATACATACATACATATATGTTTCAAATACAATACATTATATACATATATGATATGAGCGTCATTTTCTGTTTACTCATGACTCTGGAATTCTATGATGAACCGCACCCGATTATGTACATATGTATGTATGTGTATAATAATACATGAATATATGAATCATTACACATATGCACTTAATATAAAAAAAAATCCAGAAGTAAACCACAGTAAAAGTGCAGATCATTATTTTATCATTATTATGTATCACATTAATTAACTGACGAATCAAACGATTAATCGTTATTTTATCAAACTGAATTTTTTCCAATATCGTCATGTAAATTAATATTATACAGTAAATAAAATCCAACTGTATTTTATTAATTTTTATTTTTCTTCAAGTATTTATTTCATGTATCGCAAATTTAACATGCAAAAATTAAACATTTATTACAGTTGAAAATAAAATTCAATTTGAATAATTTCAAACAGAATATTCTGATAATCGATTTTCGATTAAAAATCGATTAAAAATTTATCTCAACGATATCAGATATATTATCTGTTTTCATTTTTCTTATTTAACAATCAACTATTTATATACTTTTATAAATAAACGACAAGTAAAACTAGTTTATTTTTTTTTCAATTATAATAATATAATTAAATGATATATTTTCGTGTGTTGAATATTAATTATAATATCAAAATTTCAAATGTGGCGCCAAAGCTATAAAATAACGAATAAAATTTCGATCTCTCGATACTGAGATCTCTTAAACAGAGTTGATAAAAATTATATGATCGTATGAAAATGGAAAAAAGTGAGAAGTAATTGTGAAACAGTTAATACATATATGTGCCATTTACTGCTATTACATGTATTGTATAAATATATGTATGCATATAGACGGGGGAATAAGTTTATATGGCAGCCAATGGCTTGTATATAATCGGTTGTAGTACGAGTACGAGAAACTGTGTTCGTCATTGACGTCATACTATCATTCCTGTCCGTGCACGGGAGTGAAGTGTGCGTGTCGCGTGCGTGGTCCCTTCGCGTAATAACCTATTTTTTAGTTCAAAAAATATTTATGCTTTGGCATAACAAATAAATTACATATTAACATTAAATAATTCCCTTTGAAGTTTAGATAAGTGTGTTTGTTAATAAATATTATTCTGATGTGCTATTAAACGATTAAATTCATCATTTTTTTATTTTTTTCGTGACAATTATTGTAAAATTGTTTCACAGAAGTGCACACAGGTAGTCACGGCCGGCGGCCATTATTGTTGTCAACATGGCGGGTAAGGGAGGTCTCGCTACTGAGGTATGTGTTAATGTTTTGTGTTATCAATTTTATTTTTCATATGCAACTATATCTATATGAAATTTATAGGGAATGATGTCATAATGGCTGGAGTAATAAGAAAGATGTGTGATAATGTTATGATACAGATTATAGAGAGGTTAGGAAATTCATGGCGACGATGACTTTTGATTGATTTTTTTGTTTAGTTTTCAATCAAGATATTTTTCTTGATATTTATATATACATATGTATACATGTATACACATATATCCTTTTTATTTTTGTGATTATTAATATGACGGTTGATTCGATAATTTAATAATCTCACAGTTCTTGGAATATAATAATCTGTATGAAATACCAGAGATGATTGAGATCTTTTCAGTCATGACAGCTATACAACCACGCCCTTGATTACTCTCATTGATATGAGGGAATAGTGAATAAAAATTCATGTCTTAAAATATATTCATAATTTATTATGCAATTATACAATACTGATGGCAATACTTAGAAAAGTTCAAATGGAAATGAAATTAAATATAAAATAAGCTGGTTAAAATTTGAAGATGTAAAATTTATTTAATTCAATAATATTTGCTGAGCCATCTTCATATCAAATATATCGATTTTTTATATTAATTAAGACGGACTAAACAGTAATTCAGCTTGAATTTTCGACTCGTAAATAGCGTATGTTGAAGGAAAAACAGCAACAGTTGCTGCCAAGATTACGAAACCCAAAATTTTAATTTTATTGCATATGTGTCATAAATAAACTTTGACGCAGGTTCTTGCGCCACAAATTTGTCCAGCTAACAATCTGTTTATTGACACACTTAAAAGTGAAAAAATTATTTTTGATATACTTGAAACACTCAAAGACATGCTCCAAGCGTTAATTGACGATATACCAATGTGAATTATTGATGCACATTGAGTGCGTGTATAATATGATCTTCATTCATTTTAAAAGTAAATAAATAAAAGTGTTAAAATAGAGTAATCTAATAAGGCAATCGAATGATTACTGAAAGAAATATGACTAGATCATGCATAAACATTGAAAAATTAATCAGTATTTTCCTCGATAAAAAAATATAATGTATGATATAAACATTTTGGTGAGGAAATTTTATAAATATTCATTGGTGAATATTTTTAGTTTTCATTCTAAATTTGAAATCATGAATTACTATGTTGAATATAGCATTTAGATTTTTAACAATAAATATTTGGTGTTTGGGTGTCAGAAATTACAGTGCGGCCCTGAAGATTCTCGATGGTGAAGTTGTTGTATTTTAATAGTAAAAGATGCCGCCACTGTCGACAAAATGTGAATCGCTTATCAAATGTTTCCCGTACATACACACACTCACATACATACCATTTGACAAACTGTGGCTGTCACGTCTCCTCATCGTCTCACCTTCGACGCTAATTTGAACGATACAGTTCGCGCTTATTATCGTTAAATTAGCTATTATGTCGTTAATTTAACGAGTCAATGTATGTCAGGGGACCGGGACTCGATCGGTGCACCTAAAGTATTCACTCGCGTACACTTATTCCTTCGTAACTTCTTCATTCAACAACAAGTACATTTAAAGTATTTGATATAAAATGTCAAATACCCAAACCAATTTATTTGAAATACAACAAACGAAATTATAGAATTTTCCAATTACTTTTAAATTCATTAGTTTTATTTTTATTCATATTATCATATAATGGCGAAAATTGATGTTTAATTTTGGAGGATATATACTTTGGTATACATATATGGATATAAACACATATATGCATATACACATGTAATAGCAAACTTCCTTCAGGAAGTGAGCAAGTGAGCCATACTTAAAGGGAACATCCCACACATAGTCAGGACAAGTCAAGATGATGCCGGTATAGGAAACTGCCCTGAACTAACCGTCGAAAGTCCCACCAATTTGTTTTATCACATCAAATGTGGGTGTAGGAAATGACGTGAAATCTTTTCTTTTACACTTGACTGTTTATAAAATTTATTACATATAAAATAACCAAACAAAAATTTTTCTCATTGCAATTATACAAAAAAAGAATTTTTATGCTTTAAATTATTTTTAATTTTAAGCATTTGTACATATGTACACTTGATTAATTAATACGAATATCATCTTGTCGTATACATAACTAAACCGCAAGTTAACAAAATGATACTATTCAGATTTCTGTGCCAGAATAGTCCAAGGCCAGTGGTGTCACAACTTTTCTCGTTTTCTCTTCCATCATATAATATATCTTTGATCTTTTGTTATCGTCATAACACTGTGCATGTTGACGTTGTTATTTGCTACATACAGAAATAAATAAGAAGAAAATAGTATAGTATATTTACAGTGACGTTACATTTTTATGTCCTTCAGTAATACAAATATCCTTAACTTGATATGATTGACAAGTTCATGATAGATTTATTATTTAATCGTACACTTGATTACAATTTTTCCATTTGAAATTTTATTATAAAGCTTTCAGACGAAATAATATTTTTTTCGTATCAGTGAGATTGCTTTCGCGTTTATATACCTAAATATACATACATATTTCATATAATTTATACATATATAAAGCGGTAAGCCATCTGGTGCCAAAATAAATCGATTCAAATACACACATACATGCATATATGTATGCATGTATACTTTTGACATGCTTTGGATTGGTAGAACATAAACATAACTGGAAAAAGTAGAATGTGAGAGGCATGAGATAATAAAAGAAAGAAATGTTTTCAGATTTTAGTAGAGAATCAATGGTTGTTCCGCTGTTTTATTCTCATGAGAGTTGGCTCTGAGTATTTGGGCATCTTTCAAATATATATTCATGAATATTTTTTTTTTATTTCTATTATTACTAACATATATTACTTATTGGAATAATTGGAATGGTGATAATAAGACACGGAATTCAATTATTCATATGGGAAATATTAATAAAATTTTTAATTTACTCTTGTAGCATTAGTGAATATTTTATTGTTATATAAATTATTAATTAAATCAATTGCGATTTCATTTATAATTTATATGAAACAGTAGTGAGTTCTGTCAGTTATTGTGAATTATTATTTTTTTTTTGTTTAGACTTATAAAAATATTTAATTAATTTAGAATGTGTATATCTGGGATAATTTGGTTTACTTTTAGTTATTTATTTATGATAAATGCTGATACATGAGGGGAGTGAAAAATTGACATTATAAAAGTTCGTGACCCGTGAAACTGCTGCTGTTGAAGGATTTTCGTTGAGTTGAGTGCCGTTGTGGTTCTCTTCTCAACTCTCACCATTTTTTTTTTGTCAATATTTAAGCGGAATGTGCCAACGTCTATGAAAAACAAAACTTTTATGAATACAATCAATGTTAAACTTTATCAATATAGTGATGAATGAATGAATGAATAAATGAATGAATGAATAAATGTAGATATATGTGAGATAATAAAACATAAAAGTGATAAAATTCAAAACAAAATACTTAGGTTGTATCTAACATTTGTTGTTATATAAATAAATTTGTATTTAATATATTAAAATTAGGCTTGAAATATTTTACCCGATATGAGTGACTTATTTAGAAAAAAAAAAAAAATCCCACATCAAGATAAAATATAATTAAATTTATTTATATAATTGGAATTAAATTTTAATAATTATTTTCTCAATTTAATTTTAATTTGTTTGATAAGTTATTTTTCTACTCGTATTTTAAATTTATATCGAAATTATTATCATGGTTTACTGTGAGAGCTGCTTATCTGTGTTATTTAGTTGCAGATTATTTATTTTGATAATTATTGGATTTTTTTTTATTTATTAAAATTAATATATTATCGCGTTGCGTTATGAGCTGTTTTTTTCTCATAATCACTTTTGTGGTTTGTTTACTTGATGTTATATCAAATATTTGTTGGCTATACATAATATATTATCTACAAACACAGATTTTCCAAGCTAATGACGTTTTTATAATAAGCATCTATTATTATTATATACCATAGATTGTTAATTCTCCAATTTTTTATATAATTTTCGAAAATTTGATTATTCAATCGATGTCATTTTCATATTGACTGTTGATATCATTAAAAATATTAACGTCACATTTTACTATTATTGTCTTAATATAACTGTATAAAATATTATTTACGACCATCAACAGACATTTCGTATTCACTTTTAATGATGATTATTTGGGTTTTATTTAGTCGTCTAATGAACAATAACAGCGAAAATTCGTATTATGCTAATGGAAAAGTTTGAGTGTTAATTGAAAACTTGAGCCAAATTTCATATTAATTATTATTATATATATATATGAGAAGATTCTTAATTGCTATCGTGAATTACGGATAACATAGATATCTGTCTAATTAAGATAAATGAGTTTTACAGTAAATTTTTTCATCAAATTTGTAAAAAATTTATATGAAATTTATTTCTCATAAATAACAAGAAATTATTTATTAGCATTTTATAAATATATTCGAACCTCAGTATAAAACTTGGGTTCTCGATGACATTGAATCATCAAAAATAAATAAAACCACTCAATGATACACATTAAAATACATATAAAATCCACATGTGAATATAGGAAATACGCTTTTGATTAGTGCGAAACGATTGAACAGTTCAATCAATTCCAAAAGATGGTTGAGTGGAAAAAGGGTTGAGAATCTCCGGTAATCGTGAAAGGGCAGAGGGCAACGAGGGTGGAATAGAGTGACGTAGAGACCGTCATGTGCGCGGCAGGGGTGACATAGGTAGGCGAAGTGAACTAGTAAGAATAGTGGGGGATAAAGCCCCGCAGTGCGGCGCGATCGATAAGTTCCCACTACTATATAAACTTGCTCGTATTCTGACGATTTCCGCGACGCGTTACGAGCAAATACCCGAGCCAACTCTTTGCGACTCGTTGGGTCTCGACGAACAGAACGCTCTTGTGGTATGTTACACTTGGAAAATGCAATGATAAAATCAACTATCAAAATTTTCCGTCAATTTCCGATTTATCGAAATGGGGACGGTGACAGAATGAAGGCGCTGGAGGTGAAATCGCGACAGAAGGTTATTGGGTTGTACGTATTGACGTTTTGAGAGAACTAGAAGAGCTAGATGAAGGAAAACTTTTATAACTTTTAAAAATTCATATCGTTTTATTGCATGTGGAAAAATAAATTTATAAGACATTATTTCCTCGTGAAAAACGAAAATTATTGTTTTTTATATTTATTTATGTGAACGTGACCCGATGACATTGAATTCTTCAAATAAAAAAAAAATAAAATTATATATATTTGTGTATTTTTGAGAGGTATTGAAAATTTTTTTTTTTTAATAATGGTGTCTTTTTCAATTAAATTCATATCTATTTGATATAGATGTTATCAAACAGATTCAGATATAATTTATGAAATTTATTAGATTGTATATAGAATTCTTAATCAGATTGAAATATTTTATCAGTATTTTATTCAGGAACGTGAAAAGAATGATGTAAAATATTTTTCAATGTGAGGGAAATTTTCTCGTATTGAATACGTCTTTAGAAATCTGATAAGAACATTATTTTCCACACGTAAAGCATATAGCGTCTCTTGATCTGATTTAGAGGACAATCGACACACTCGTGTTGTCTGAGTATTGTTAGAATTCCAATTGAAGAAGAATAGTTAAGAAAATTCAATTATATTTACTCTTTTTTTTCTCATTAAATTTACGTAACAAAGTAAATTATTATAATAAAAATCCAATAGCTAAATAACGTGTGTATATTAAATTTACTCTTTCATACATTTTGTAATACGTCAAGTTAAAATTAGTTTTATTAAACATTCATCTTTAACATCATTACAAAGTTTAATTGAAATCACTTGATTTAGGTGGTAGAACTATGTAATGTAATTAATCTTAATTACCAAAACACCATTTGCAATAGAAAAAATTAATTGATATATCTGTATTTACATATAATTCATGCTATAAAACAATTTAATTTTACTTTACCACCTGCGAAAAATTGATACACAGTATTCAGAGAATTTTAATTGCTCTAATGATTGGCAACAACTAATAACCCTTTTAAATAATTTCATCCATTCATTATCAACAGTTGAATAAAAATATTTATATCATTAATCGATTGACTGAGTGTGATTTAATCAATTAATGATTGATTATATTAAATAATTTGTTTATTCACCATCAAAGATATAAATAATCTATATAATATATTAATAATCCCCAATATTATGTCACTAAACTATTTGATGTTTTTAATCGTTCACTACCTCTGAAATTAAATTATTCTTCAATAATAAATAATTTAATGTAATCAAAAAATCAAGAACAGAAAAATTATTCTCTCAATTAAAATCCTTAATTCAATTTCTTAAATAATGTTAGAAAAATATATTTTCACTGCAATAGTATTCCACCTGTTTCAGCGATAATTATAAAGCGCTGTGAGATAAAGTAAGATACAATTGATATAGTTTATTAAATAAGGTATAGAATTTGCGAAGGACCTTAGACTTCAAACTAGTGATATGCAGTTTGTATCAGAGCATTCAAAAGAGAGTACATCATTTCATTTTTTTTTTTTATTTTTATACATTCATTCTATTCTTCTATCGTCTGCTTACAATTCCATCGAATGTAGAATCAAATTTCAACAATAGTCTATTGTCATATACGATAAGATACTTATTTCATTTGGATTGACAATATCTCGTATAAAGTTCTATCAGCTTCTCGAATGAGTAAACTCACAGTTCCTGTGTCGAAAGATACAGATGCCCACGCGTCATAAAATAAACCTAAAGTATCTGCAGTTTAGTAAAATACACAATCAGTAAATCGTATGAAAATATTTCATTTCCTAATGGGAAAATTCTTGCAATAATTATCCTCAAAAATTCATAACTTAATATTGATAATGAAATACTTGAAATTTTTTTAAAATACTTTTGATGATTCATTAGATTTTGTTGGCTTTGTTGATTTACTTTTAATTTTTATTTGCTTTAATCCGCTGTTAAGTATTAGATATAAAATATGTATAAGATGGACAATGATAGATGCCAACATTTCCGCGTGACTCATCAACACTCTGAAGTACTTCTATATCGTCGTCATTGAGCGCATCGTCGAGACCACGACCAAGTTTTATCGCGGAAAGCTCCTCCGTATGCTTTCGTAGATTGACCGTAATATGTTTCTTCCTCCGACGCACATACAGTCACGGTCACCACGCGTTTATGTTCTTTATAAACACTAGAGTAAGTCATAGCGTATCATATAATTGGATCAAGTTTTTTAATGAGCTATTGCTTATCATGTTGACAGTTTTTATCGTTAATAAATTCTTTTTATGTTGTATCGAAGTAAAATATTTGATATTGTATTTAATAAATATTCTGACAAGTATTATGTTGGAGTTAATTTTTTATTCTCTTTTCGTTGGTAAATTGTCGGAATAATTCGAAAATTATTATGAGAAATTCATATTTGAAACGGTGTAAAAATTAGTGGGAATATATTATAATGTTTATTTGAAAATTTGATAGTTTTTAGATATAATTTTTATTAGGTTAATTAATTTTTCTCCTTGAACAGATATTTTTGTCTGCCGTATCAGTATTCGTGATGATAAGTTAGAATGACCTACAAATTCATGTGCTTTATTTTTTGACAGCTTGTAAACAGAGACATTTTTTTATGAACATTATTTACTGAGTAGCACAATATAAAAATTATAGAAACGATAAGTAAGCTTTGGATATCTCCATTGAATTTTATAAATGTTTTTATAATAAAATTAAGTAAGAATTATTATTTCTAACGTAAATAAATTTTATGGTAAAAGTAGTAATATAAATATTAATATCAAAATTTTAATTTACTACGCGGTAATAATTAATTTAATAATGCGTAATAATTAATAATTTATTATTTACATTAATTTTACTAGGCAGTTGTGTAAAAATTCATCAACACATGTGTTTATGATTTTAATAATTTTTTTTTTTGAGAGAAACTCTTTCTATTTATGGATAGTGAGAAAATTCCAGAGAGAATTAATTAAATCTGGATAAATCTAGAATTGAAGGGATACTTCTAGTTATTTTTGACCGCAAGCATAATAAAATTATCTAAAATAGAATCTACTGTTATCCACTGATAAATACCTATTTTACCTTTTTACAAAACTCATCAAATTTATTTCTTTTGTTCCCACATCTACAAATATATATCGCACAAATGCGATTACTAATTCGCTTCAACACTAGATAATATCATACACATATATCTAACTAAATGTCTGGGCACCTTATTGGTATATATCTTGAATACACGACTGGGAAGTTGTTACGAGACAGCGAGGCGCCGGTTTTCCAGTTCGATCCAGTTGTCTCAGCATGAATGAATGTCCAAACCAGATAAAACCGGTGTGATTTGAAGGTGTGTGAATTTTTATACAGTGAACATTGAAGAGGTTACACCTGTATTATTTACACTTACTTTGTTTCTATCATCATGTCGTCATTACTCTGTTGTACTATAAATTACTATACTCTGTATTGACTTAACACTTTGTAATCTTATCTTATTTAAAATTTTTTTCTTCTTTCAAAAGATAATTTTTTTCTTAATGTCTAATGATAAATTACTGTGAAATTATGTCAAAATTCAGATACACGTCACATATATTAACTTTGCGAAATTCGTTTACATAAATATAATTATTTAATGCATGAGAAAATCGAGGGTGAATCCATTACGTATATGAACAACGCAAGAAATAAAATATAGGATTGGCGTCAAATGATGCTATTGATAAAAATATACAGCTACAGCGAGTGTTCGTGTTTATCATACAAAAGGGATATTTTATTTCTTTTTTATTAAATATCCAATTTCATTTCTGTTTGACACTTGCCTCACTTTTAATTAATTGATTTACTAAAATTATCACGACGCTCATAATACAAATATCTATATATAATTATTACCTTTAAATAATTCCATCAATCTTATACCACTTTAATAACAATTTTTTAATCATCCCCACAACAATAATATTCCGTCAAATTTTTATCATTTACAATTCTTCAAATATTTTTATTAATAATAATATCTTCCTTATTAATATGTTTTTTTTTTGTTTTTCGTTTTATTCATGCTAAATTCTGAGGAAAATGACATTGAAAATAAAGACCTGATTACTATATATTCAAGTACACTTATTTTAATGATTATAAATGTCAACGGGATTCGCGTGGACGAATTTCCATACAGTCGCATTAATAAAATACGTGTGTACATATGTATATATATGTACACGCAAATGCGCGTGTATTTATTAAGTACGTATATATAATCTCACAATTGCATGTATAACATTCAGTGCATGGATATTAGTGTGAGTGTATGATAACGATATGATAGAGAGGAAGAGATGGTCATACTAAGGGGCTCGTGGGACGACAACGTGCTATGAAGCTTGGTGAATTTGAAATGATGCGCGCGATATTGGCGCAAGGCCGTCACGCCGACAATATTACGTAACCTGTAGCATAGTACGTACAATATCGCGATAAATTGTCCCCGCTATATAATTCGCAATACGCATTCTCTACTAGATTAACAAAACACCCGTAAAAATTTTTGAAATTTAACTTTATTTCAATTTAGAGAATATTTATATGTAAATTATATGAAGGAATTATTTTAGCATGAATTATTATTACAAGTGAAAATTATTTATTATTTTTTATATAAAATTTTTTTTTTTTTTTTATAATTTAATTTGTAGGTGGGTTAATTATTTTTGATGGCTTGTGCGTGTAATTTTTTTATATTACTTACTGATGCGAAAGGTAGAAAATATAGCAGTGGATGAAGTAGATTATGATATGAGAGTGACTTCAAGGTGACTAGTGAGAGACTCAAGTGTTAATGCGAGATAAATCTTCATAGAAATTGGTCTGTATTAACATTCATTAATTAATGACCTGACGGAATGATGGATAAAGGCCAAAAAGTATTTCACGGAATTTTATATTCTGTTTTGTTTCTCACACTCAATTTCATGTAGGTATATTGTTACGTAAAGAGAACAAAAATCCTTCAGCGTTTGAAATTATAAATGTAAAATGGAAAATTGTGAATATAATTGGATGGATATTTAAATAATTCTATCAACATTGTAAAATAACATATAGAAATAATTGGGAGTGGTGGTGTTTTGATTAGGACACTAATCGAAAACAATTATCTGTAATTATATATCAATACCAGAGCAAAAAAAAAAAAAAGTGACAATTACACAAGCTGTTTAATACGTATTTACGTAATATATGCATGCATATCAATTTGTTGCAATCAATAATCTATATTCAAATCTATTACATTACAGAAAATAAAAAAAAAATTATATACACATATAAATAAAACATATTGATAAGTAGTATATTAATTAGTTCAATTAAATCCCCTTTAGAATATATATCTCATGTCACAGATCTTTGGGCTCAAAAAAATTATCTCCATTCACGATAATGAATTAGTAGATTAGATAAACGACATTGCAAATTTAAAAAAAAATTGAAACAATAAATTACATTTTAAATCATCATTATTTTCTTCACCGAAAAAAAAAAAAATTATACAATCATAATATGACCTTAATTTTTAATATTATTCATAGCAAGACGAAACAAACGAAATTCTTCTGCTACATCCTCATATCATTATAAATTCGTAGAGGAAACAGACTGATAGACCGAATTGCAAGTAGTGAGTGTAGCCCAGTAGCACACATTCAATTTCATCCACAGTGGCTCTCATCTATTTTAGCATACCTAGACATAATGTGTCGCGTCGATCGTTCGTAAAGTCGAAGCGATGCGAGCGCCATGTCCCAACCTCACCAGGTTATACGTTCAACAAGCAGGTTATGATAAACCCCCTCTGTGCGACCAACCACGATATCAAGCTCTCCGAAGAGGTCCTGATGATTACGTGGTGTATAGTGGGGGATGTCGCGCGCACCAGCGTATTCTGTTGTGTGCCTCTCCCTATCGAATGGCCAGGGTCGTGGGCGCGGTGTAGTGGGGGCATACAGGAATCGACGTGCGCGCGTTTGGACTATCGGACGGTGGGGGAATAACTAAAGACGGGTCGATGATGCCGGCGCGATACGACGAGGCCGACGCGGTAGCCGTCAGTCAGTCTCTGGTCTACCCCAAGCCGCGACGTTTAACGCTTCTTTCACATCGAAACAACCGCCGCACGCCGCAGCCATGGGTGACGACAAGGTTTGTGATACCAGAGAATGATATGAAAGAGAGTCGAGAAGAGTTTGAGCGACTGTGTGGGTGTATGTGGGTGACAGGTGTATGTAAGAGTGGAAGAGAGAGGATGATTATGGGGAGCGAAAGATGTATTTCAGAATAGTAGAAAAAAAAAAATTATTTGGTTTATGAATATGAAAAAAATAAGGGGTTGATGAAATGGATGAATGAGGGCGTATCTTTGCACGGAATTTTTTCACTCTCCATTGAATTAAAATTACTGTTTTGCCATTTGGGGAAATGAAGAATCCGCGGGTAGAATAAATTTGCATAATTAAATAACAGGATAAAATATTTTTTAATTGAAATTTTTTTATTTTTACGACAATTTTCCGTTATATCTTTCACTGATATGTTTTTTTTTTCTCTTTTTTTCCGTCTTTATCTGGATGAATATTGTCTGAGTGAATGTGGAGGGTGGAAGGTGAATATCGTGTACGAGGGGTTGGTGCTGAAGATGGGTTGAGAAGGCTGAGGAGGAGGAGTATGTATATATATATTTAGAAAATGAGAAAGCGAAAGAACGGGTCAGCGAGATAGAAGAGTATATATATAGCAATAAGGGGTGGAGGTCGGGGCAAGGGAGGTAGACAGTGTCTGTAGGACTGATACTAAAGAGGAGCTTCGATCGAGGGTTGAAGCAAGAAAGGGAGGGAGCAAGAGAAAAAGGGCGAGAACGAAGCACAGAGGGAGAGTGAAAAGTAGGAGAGAGAGGAAGAGAAAGGGAGAAGCAAAAAGCAAGTGAAAAAGTTGGTGGAAGCTCTGAGCCACTACCGGAAACTCACTTTTTTTTTCCCTCAGTCTCTTGTAATAACCTCTCTCCTTAATTTTTCCATCTTGTTAAATACGTAACAATTCATCGCAATAACCGTAAAGTGATTTACAGTGAATGTCATAACGTCGTCAGTGCTCGATACAACGGACATCAACTTCTAGTCGTTTGTGGAGGAGATAAATTAAGAAAAATACAGAGAATATTAGAAGATTAAGATAGAGAATATATTATAACAGAGCGCGATCGTGATATAAAGAAAACGCGAACGTGCAATTGAATAAAGAAATAAAATAGACCTGGAGAAACAAGAGCAACGAAGCCCTTGTGTTTCATTCAGTTGAATAAACCAACTGCAGTTACTTCAGTTGAAAAGAAAATAAAATAATAAGCAGAGGGTGGAAAAATAAATTACGAAGAGGAGGAAGAAAAGCTTGTTCTTCGTCTGCCATTTGACTTTTGACACGTTATATAAGATAAATAATGGTAAATCAAAATTTTTGTGAATAAAAAAGAAAGAAAAAAACACAACAATTGCTGTAAATTAGTCAGAGCTAAATGAATTAGATAATTTTTGTGAATGAAAGATATCAAATCAACTTACTAGTGTAGATAAATTTTTTACATGCACGAGTTGATAAATTTATTTAAATTACTGTTATTTTGTCGTTATAGTTCATGTGTCTACAGTTGCAATTTTATAGTGATTGTCAAAGTGCTTGAGATTTCACTGCAGTGCGACAATAGTGCCGGCGGAATTTTAATGTTCATTCCACATATGTAATATGTAGCATCACATTTTAGACATATTGAACTTATGCAAATATTATTGCTTACAAAATTTTTTAATACTTCAATTTTATTTTTTGCAGTTATCGCCACTGTTAAACTGTCGTTAAATTCAATGGAATATTTATATAAATATTTAGTTAAATATTTCACATTGAATTTTATTTTATTCTTCTTTCGAATAAATTAGTAATTGGAAGTGCTTTGGAAGTTACTACAGATTTTCCTGTGACTTGATGGTGTTAGTGTCAATGGTAGTGGTGGTAGTAGTGATAATGATGGTGATTCATATTTATTTCTTGGTCAGCTGATGTAAATTAAAATTATTTTTCATCAGCCACAAAAATTTCTTCAATTTCCATTGCACAAAATGAATATCAACTGAGTATTTTCTGCGCAAGATTGAAACACAATCTCATCTGTGAGATATAGATACTGTGAGGAAATATAAAGAAAAAAAAATTACGAAAACGTCCGAGCTCGTGAATTATTTTTATCATTTTATCATTAGAAAAAATAATGTCATTGAATCACACGATTCAATAATAATTATTATCAATTGAAAAAAGAAAAAAACTACAGGGAATAATAATTAACAAATTAAATTAAAAGACATTAGTTGGAATATTCGTTATATTGAAATTATTTAAATCGTTTTGGTCTTGACAAATTTATGGTCAGTATTATTGATGCAGCAAGGGATAGAGATAGATGTAGATAAAGTTCGCACGCGCAATTCTCTCATGAATCGTTATGTCCCGGCAGCAACCATGCGTTCCGTGACGTTCTATCAAGGCCGGACACGTCAATTGATAAGGTCGTTCTTTTTAAGTGTCCCTTGGTAGCCGTCGTTTTCCATTCATTGAAATCTCACCGCGCCTCTCAGGCATCGTTTCCGCTTTTATTCTGTTTCCGTTCCATCTTTGCCTCTAATAATCTCAATATATACGAATAGTTTCACCATTTTAACCTCATTTCACTTCATTAATAAATATAAAGATTTATTTATCCGCATCGTATTAATATATTTGATGATAAAATTCATGTTCTCACAGTGTTGATATTTTTTTTTATAAAAAATAAATGAATCATTAAACAAATTTAATTCATTATCTATTTTAGATTTTTTTTTTTATTATGATGCGTAAAATTAAAATAATTTCATGACAAAGGTATAGATATATTTGTTAAATATAATTTTGATTGGACGGCTCGTTGTTGGGGAATATAATAATTTAATTAATTTACATCATTTAATTAATGTTTCATTAATTCTTTCTGTTATTTGTCACTGATGCGACAAATAAACGCGACTGGAAATTATTTCAACATCTAAATACTTGAAACAGTGGAAAATAATTCTTGTTGAGGGGGTTGGCAACAGGCAGGGGTAGGTTTGAGCGTGTAGGGTCGCAGACCAGATGGCGGTTGAATCGCGTCCGGCTTCTGGGCGTTTATCGATCGTAACTTATTTATAATTCATTTTTATATTTTGATTCATCTAGATTTTTTTACTTTTTTTTTCTCCATTGCTATTCTCATACAGTGAGGAAAAAAAATATATTTAAAGCTCACCAGTTTGATAAAAAAAATCTTCAGCAATTGTTTATTATTCATACAAAAATATGCAGTTAATTAAACTGATTAAAAGTGTCTGAATTAATTGATAAAAAATTTTATTTTCAAACTCGAAATATTAATATAAATATTTATAATCTCAAAGGTATATTTATTTTTATTTTCTCTGATGTATTCAATCATGTCATGACACATTATAATAGCAATTAATTATTTTTATCCAGACACTAATGAGAAAATAATAAAAATTAAAAATCTTTAATTAAATGAATATGAGAAAAATAATTATAATAATTGATTAAAGAGATTCAAGGATTTATTGAATTCTACTGAATGAAATATTTATCGGAAAATTTCGAAAATTTCTAATTATGAGATTGAATTTAATTGATCTATACCACTTTGCCTCTAAGACTTCTGCTTATGACATTATTAGGTCTTCGATTGCAACAACACTTTTGTTTGTATGCCACCCTGTACACAAGTCGTTCACGTCATCTAATCGGTCATTAGCCTACAGGGTGTGTACTTGTTTGAGTCTATAAGTTAAACATAGTCGCATATATACACAATTTATTTCAACCTAAAAATACAGCAGGTGACGTAGAAGAAAAAACTATAGTCATTTTTCATTGAATAAAAATTTAATCATTTTATTATTCTTATCCGTGTATAAGAATTATTTTTTTTTTCTTTCTTGATTTTTATGATATAATTTAATTCAAATCTTTCGCCCACGTGCTTGATACTTTCAGAAAATTTTTTATATTTCAAATAAACGGAAATAACATTTAGTTATAATTTTTTTTAACGACTCAAATTATTATCATGCAATTTACTATTATTATTAAAAATTATTATTTGTTGCTGTTATTGTATACTTATAGGTTTTGATGAAGAATAAATACTAAAAATTGTAAATCAATGCGAAATGTTTGACATTTACATTTAATTGTCTGATTAATGTTGAATTTTACTAGAAATTCAAATGTGTAAAATTTTTCTAGTTTATTTTTACATTCATTTAATTAAAAAAAATTATTTACATGTTTATTGTCATGTGAATTATGTCATTGCGTCAAACAAAAAAATTTATTTACAATATTAGCAATTTTTGTTTATGTCTTTGTGTTGATTATCAAATTTATTTTCTCAACTATTTCGATAAATTAAATATTGAATATAAAATAAGGTATTAAATATTTATTAGAATACTAAAATGACGAGGAAAAATAATGGGATAAATAAGTACTTGAGTGCGATAATTTTATTTATAATTTTTTGAATTGTTTATTGTATTATATTTATTTGAAAGTTCGTAGTGTTTTATATAAAATTGTCCGGCTTTAAATGGCTAATCTCCCTCTTGACCCAATTTGTAAAACGTCCTGCTCCACGATAATGTACACATAGGCATTATGGACCATAACAGTTGTATTCCCCCCTTTGTAATGCAACTATATATCAAAGAGACATAACAGAGAGTACGAAAGAGAAATAGAGAGATAACAAATGACGCATGTTATATGATGCATGTATGAACGTCAAACCACAAGATATATAATTGTATACAGCTCAATAAATGAATAGTGAGCAGGACCAATGGTCATAACAATATATAATAAAATTAAATATTAAATATTATTACTCTTTTATTTATCAGTTGAGTAAATAAATTTACTAATTTTTATTTTAATATCAATTTATGTATATTTATGCTTTTGAATATTTATAATTGAAATAGTTTGAGCGTTTGAAAATGTTAAACTAGATAAAATGAAATTTAGCTTAAAGTTTACAGGTGAAGAGGGTGGAGATGCAGAGGAAGTGACTTCTTGCATGTAACGAGATAATAAACCGCTGTGGGTTTATCGTTTCAAGACAATACTTTTGTCGATCGATTTAACTATATTCCCCAGTCTGTTACGTCAATGTTTTAGATTTTATTCTCAATTTTACACTTCATTGATCAAGTTACACAATTTTTTTTTTTTCTATTCCACTCTTTAGATGTAAACATTTAATGCTGATTTTGATATTTCTATATTTTTTATAAACTTGAAAAACTTTGATTTAAAAATATATAAAAATAATTATGTATTTCGCAATTTTTTTCATAGTAAATTAATTTGTTTTGAACTTTATTCATTCAGAAAGATTATCATACATTTTATCAGTACAACAGTGTGCTACCATGAAGTGCACAGTGGACAAAAGGATTTACGGAAAATAGGAATGATATATACGTGCATATCTATGAGAAATTCAATACTAGACCAGGAAGACTTTATATTGTATAGCTGGCTATATATTTATTCAGAGGCAGATGCACGCGAGAGAAATATGAGGATGAAGATGGTGGTGCGGTGAGGAAGGAAAATATATCGGCGCCACGACCATGCGACAATAGTCTGGAGTTTAGAGAGAAACGTTTTGGTTGGCTCGAGTTATAGAGCTTTATGCATATAGCAGCGCCACTAACGGTGACGCCGCGCGACTATACTCAACGTTTGGCTGGTGTATGGCCTGGTTGCGTATTGATCCTTAAATGTAGCCCGCCAATCTGGTGGGGGCGCCTTCTTTTGCAACGGGTCAGGGGTGTAGCGCGTTTTAATAAAATGCGCATGCGTGCGAAATCTCAACATCGACCGACCATTAATGTGGTAGACAGGGTGCCCCTTCAAAATCTACATTCTATTATTTTTTTTTTTCCCCTCTTTACTATTATTCATAATATATTTTTTTTTATTATGAATAATGGAAATTATTTTTTTGTTTGATTATTTGTGTATTTATAATTTATATGATGATGAAAAAACTACGTAGGATATTATTCGATTTTTATTATTTTATTATTATTCATTATTATACGATTTGAATGAAAAAAAAAAATATTGGGAGCTTTTTCTCTGTTTATTTATTTTTTTTTGTTTAAATAAGTGCTTTAAAGAATTAATAGTTGTAATGACAATACTTTGAGTGCATTAATTTCAATCTGTACTGTTTAATCACTGTCGGACGATGCCATTATGTGATTATATTACATATAAATATATATATTGTACACATGCAGGCACATCTTCCCACGCGTCGGGTTTTGTAGACGTTGAGTCATTTGATGAGCACAGCAAAAGATAGATAGATAAAAAGATAGAGAGAGAAAGAGAGTAATAGGTGGAATAAAGATAAGAGATATGCAGGAAACAATGACACGTCTGATCAATAATGTGCATTCACTACTTGAAATGTCTGACCAGTGACGTAAATGTTTCTCGACAGATTAGTCTGACCAAAAATACTTGCTACTACTTTATTGCATTGTGATGAAGAAGAGTGTGAGGGTTTATTATCTCATGTTGGTATTTTAATATTTCTCTTGTAAGATGAGATGAGGAAAAAAGCTCTCTCGAAAAAATTTACAGTTAGTAGGATTAATAATTAATTATTAGTTAACCTTGATGCAACTATGAAAAAGTGGCAATGTGCCTAATGAAAATTATATATTTATACATGTGTATATAGTATTATATACTTGTGTAGATGTATATTCACCTAAGTCTCTCTGTCTATTGACCATTCACGTGATGTATCATTGACGTGACGACGCCCTTTCAAATCGTTTCACAAACGGAAGCGGCCGGTTACCCAATAGTATTTCGAGGTCGCACTTGAAACTATGAAACGTTTCCTGGGAGCGTTTGTGGACGATGGTCAAGCACAAATCAACTTTATATTCAACGTTATATTATTATTTATTTTATAAAATATATTTATCACAATCTCCAGCCTTAATCATCATGTTTAAAGTTTGTTTTTTATTTTTTTAATTTTTTTATTTCTCAATTTTTAATTTTGTTTTATCGTTTATTTATTTGTTTATTTATATATTTATTTATTTATTTATTCATCATCACTTATTTTTTTTGCCTTTATTTTTTTTACAGCATGGCCGCACAGATTCATACCGTGTCGCGACATTACCAAATGTACGCGATGACAACAAAACTGCTGATGGAATGTACAAGGTACCGCGGACAATTCGGATTTTATGTGACATCAAAATTTTGAACTCTCTCGTTATTGGGATGAAATATAGTATACGAATTTTGTGTGATAAAAATTGAATGGGTTCATTTGTTTATAAATGGTGATGGGTTTATTATACAATGGAATTTGTTGTGTGGTTTCAATGAAATTTCCTCTTGGCTTTCTGCGTTTACAACTTTTCTCTATGTATATTAATTTATCAATTCGTTACAACCATGTTTTATTTTTTTTTTTTTATTTATAATAATTGAAGTTTTCTCTGAATTTAAGCGTGGTATATGTGAATTCATTTGAATGCATGAGAAACTAAATGGGAATACAAAATTTTATTACATTTTTTTTATTTTTGCATCTTGCATCTATCTCTATTCTCTACTTTTTTCCTTCTGTGCCTTTATTATATTTATTTTTTTAAAGTTGATATGACTCGAAGAGGAATTTAATTTTCAGGATGAATTAACTCTTTGTTTTTTCGTTGAAAAAATGATCAACTAATTTCGACTTATCACGCTTAGAGAAATATTAATTAAATATTTTTTAATTATTCATACACACACCGGCGTCACACTTTTCACTTTATTATTCTATACTTCCAATCGTTAGTTTTATTTGTGATTTTCCTTCTGGTTGAATACTAATTCACTTACTTGTATTTATGGGCGTCGGATATTTTACTTCTGGTGTATGTACTCGACTGATTAATCGGCCATTTTGTATTATCACAGTGGGCGAAACTGCACTTTATATTTTGAATTTGAAATACTCGAAAGCTTTCAGTGAGGAATTTATAATTTAATTTATATTATTTATAAATGTTGAAAAATTATTTTGCTTGCGGAAAATTTATTTAAAGCTTTTTAAGATTTGAACCATTTATGGTTATCGATTTTTATTTTGTATATGCTTAAACAAATTGATGAATAAACAGTATATTAAAAGCGCTAGTTGTTATATTTTGGCTGAATTATTTATTTAATAAAAATAAATATTTCAGACAAAGATAATAAATAATAACTTGTCCGTATAAAATATTACAATGAAAGAACGGGCAATATAAAGTGTCTAACAGTTGGTCGTGAGATCTGAATGTGGACTGAGGACAATGCTAAAATACAAGCTACGAATTAAATTCATACGCATTTTAATTAAGGGGGTTAACATAGATGATGACTTATTAAATTGCGTCACACCGAATAGAATAAGCGTATTGGTTATTCGCCTCAGTCCCCGGAGAAAGCGACTAATTGGTATAAACTACTTTAAGTATGCCTTTGACGTTTATTCAAGTTGGCATTTCTTATATTTATTAAATACTCATCATTGTTTTTTTTGTTCCTTTTTTTTTTTTTAATTTTTTTTCCATCACTTGATCGACAAACAGTCGCGGCGAAAGAACCCAAAGAAGAAGGGAGACAATTTGGATGATTTGAAACAGGAGTTGGACATCGATTTTCATAAAATCTCATCTGAGGAACTTTATCAAAGATTTCAAACTCATCCAGAAAACGTAAGTGAATTGTTTATTTATAAATTTAATTTTTGATTGATTATATGGGTTTTTATGTTTTTTCAGGGCCTTAGTCATGCTAAAGCAAAAGAAAATCTTTTGAGAGATGGTCCAAATTCTCTAACGCCACCAAGGCAAACACCAGAATGGGTAAAATTCTGCAAAAATCTATTCGGAGGTTTTGCATTGTTATTATGGATTGGCGCTATTTTATGCTTTATTGCGTATGGTATCGTGGCGTCGACAAGCGAAGATCCCAATGACGACAATCTCTATCTCGGCATTGTACTTACCGTAGTCGTCATAGTAACGGGAATCTTTTCGTATTATCAAGAGAGCAAGTCAAGCAAAATTATGGAATCATTCAAGAGTATGGTACCGCAATTTGCGACAGTATTGAGAGAAGGTGAAAAATTAACATTACGCGCTGAAGATCTTGTGCTTGGTGATGTTGTTGAAGTTAAATTTGGCGATCGTATACCAGCTGATATTCGTGTTATTGAATCTCGTGGTTTTAAAGTTGATAACAGTTCACTTACGGGTGAATCTGAACCGCAATCAAGATCGCCTGAGTTTACGAATGAAAATCCACTTGAAACGAAAAATCTTGCATTTTTCTCGACAAATGCTGTTGAGGGTACAGCAAAAGGTGTGGTTGTTTGCTGTGGCGATAATACAGTAATGGGTAGAATTGCCGGTCTAGCATCTGGTCTTGATACCGGTGAAACTCCAATTGCTAAAGAAATTCATCATTTCATTCATTTGATTACTGGTGTTGCTGTATTTCTCGGCGTCACATTCTTCATTATTGCCTTTATTCTTGGTTATCATTGGCTTGATGCCGTTATCTTCCTTATCGGCATTATTGTCGCCAATGTGCCAGAAGGTCTTTTGGCAACTGTCACGGTATGTCTTACATTAACGGCCAAGAGAATGGCATCGAAAAATTGTCTTGTTAAAAATCTTGAGGCTGTTGAAACACTTGGATCAACGTCCACCATTTGCTCAGATAAAACCGGTACATTGACACAAAATCGTATGACGGTGGCTCATATGTGGTTTGATAATCAAATTATTGAAGCTGATACGACTGAAAATCAATCGGGCATTCAGTATGATCGTACGAGTCCTGGATTTAAAGCACTCGCTAAAATTGCCACATTATGTAATCGGGCTGAGTTTAAACCCGGTCAAGAGGGTGAACCAATTTTACAACGTGAAGTCAATGGTGATGCTTCAGAGGCGGCATTGCTCAAATGTATGGAGTTGGCGCTTGGTGATGTTATGGGAATTCGTAAGAAGAATAAAAAAGTTTGCGAAGTGCCATTTAATTCGACAAATAAATATCAAGTATCAATTCATGAATCTGACGATCCAAATGATCCACGTTATTTGCTTGTAATGAAAGGTGCACCTGAGAGAATACTCGATAGATGCTCAACAATATTTATTGGTGGAAAAGAAAAAGTACTGGATGAAGAAATGAAAGAGGCATTTAATAATGCATATCTTGAGCTTGGTGGTCTTGGTGAGCGTGTGCTCGGATTTTGTGATTTCGTTCTTCCGTCCGATAAATATCCTGTTGGATTTAAATTTAACAGTGATGATCCCAATTTCCCGACGGATAACTTACGCTTTGTTGGACTTATGTCTATGATTGATCCGCCAAGAGCTGCTGTGCCAGACGCTGTCGCAAAATGTCGATCAGCTGGTATTAAAGTTATCATGGTCACTGGTGATCATCCAATCACTGCCAAAGCCATTGCCAAATCAGTCGGGATAATTTCTGAAGGTAATATAACTTTTTTTAACACGTTGGCATATTATAAATTTTTTATGTATTCACATACATATATGTTATTTTTTTTTTTTTTCAATTTATGCAGGTAACGAGACCATCGAAGATATTGCTCAAAGATTGAATATTCCTGTATCTGAAGTGAATCCACGTGAAGCAAAGGCAGCAGTTGTTCATGGTGGTGAACTCAGAGAGTTGGATTCTGATCAATTAGATGAAATTCTTAGGTACCACACTGAAATTGTGTTCGCACGTACTTCACCACAGCAAAAACTTATTATTGTTGAGGGTTGTCAACGTATGGGTGCTATTGTTGCTGTAACTGGTAAAATTTTAATTATATTCAATTGATTCATTTCATTTCTTTGTGTATAGAAATTAAATTATTTAATTTGGTATGAAATTTGTTTATAATTAGGTGATGGTGTTAATGATTCACCAGCTCTAAAAAAAGCAGACATTGGTGTTGCCATGGGTATTTCTGGTTCGGATGTGTCTAAACAAGCTGCTGACATGATTCTTCTTGACGACAATTTTGCGTCAATTGTTACTGGTGTTGAAGAAGGTCGTTTGATTTTCGACAATTTGAAAAAATCCATTGCTTACACATTAACATCCAACATTCCTGAGATCTCGCCTTTCCTTGCTTTTATTCTCTGTGACATTCCACTTCCACTCGGAACGGTTACTATTCTTTGTATCGACTTGGGAACAGACATGGTGAGTTATAATCAAATATTTATCATAAAGATTAATATCAATAAAGATAAGAGCGTGAGGAATTTAATTGTTATTTCATTGTCAGAAGTTCTTTTCTTTCTTACATTAAATTATTTAGGAAGATGAAATCATTCTTTGGCCGATATTTAATTAATTAAATCATTTATTTCCATACTCTCCATGAATAATATTTCAGATTCCAGCAATCTCGCTAGCGTACGAGAAAGCAGAGTCCGATATAATGAAAAGACGTCCACGTAATCCAAACTGCGACAAGCTCGTTAATGACAGGTTTATCAAAGTTTTTATCTCAGCGAGTCAATAAGACTATATCGCATTCATCAATCCAATTTCAATTGCTCCAATTTTAATATTATGTATTGCCAGATATTCACAGCTGAATATTTTTTTTTCTTGGTTTCACTTTTATCTTATCATCTATTTATTTCTTTTTTTCATGTAGCAACAACAGCAGTATTTTGGTGTAATTCATTGATTAAAGCGCTATTTTTTATGAGATTTTTCAATTATATTGCAGCAATTCTTATTTCTAGGCTATGTAATTACACACCTTAATTATTCAAAGTATTCATTACAGATAACTAATTTTAAGGATAAATTCAACATGATGGACAACTCAATAATCATTAATCAATTAATTTTGCAGATCTCCTGACATGATTCCATCATTATCCTATTTATTCCAATATTCCAAAAAATTTTCCCAACTTCCATAGACTTGTTCGTTTATTTATTTATTCATTGCTCATTCGTAAGGTTTATTATCTAGTTGATTTAATTCTATTTGCCATCAAGTTAAATTTTTTTTTAGTTTTGATATTACTTGCATTATTCATGAATTTTCATGAAGCTTGTTGATAATGTGTCGTCAGATACCTGCCATCTCGCTAGCTTATGAGGAGGCAGAGAGCGATATTATGAAGCGACAACCACGAAACCCCTTCACAGACAAGCTAGTTAATGAAAGGTAACACACTCACAACATGTCGAATCATCAAAGATACAGAGGGTTTTGAGTTCTATGGTAAAACTGTCGTTGAAGTTCAATTTATTATTAAAATTCTGTTCTATATTTAAACATCCTTGTGCCCAATTATCTTTTCTGATTAATCTGTATAACAAAATAAACTATATTTATTTTTCACTAATATAATTTTCGTTATAGTTGAAGTAGAAATGAAATAATTTTGTTATCTTGTTTATTATTTTATTTTATGTTCAACGACAGTCTTAATCTCACTCTGTATACATTTATTCTTCTTGTTCTTATTTTCATTACTCGCAAATATCTCAATTGTTAATCAAAACTACTTTTTGAATTTCACTTTCTTTTTCCTCTTCTTTCTCTATCTCTCTCTGTCTTTCTCAATTGCTCTTTTATTCTCCTCATCTTTTTATTGCAATACAATTTATTCTGACTCCAGTCTGGATTTTAAAATACATCGGAAAATCTAAACATTGAACAGATGAAACTGTAGTGAATTATGTATTATTATTCTTCAAATATTCTGGATGTATTGATATTAATAGGAGGATTGGTTGTTGGATTAGTCTTGAAATTATATTTGTCATATCATTGAATATCAATTGATTATTAAAACAATAAAATAACAAAGTGATACAGGGATAATTGAGGTGTAAGGTTGCAGAGCAATAACTTCGGGTGCTAACGCTTGTCTTCTTAATTACTTGAAATTCGTTTTCATGTCTCAATATTTTACTTCTTCTATTTCTAATCTTTATATTTCGCAAAGTCAATTTTTTATAGTCATCATTGTACATTCATAATTTCGATTGGCCACTAAAATTATAATTTATCAAAATGAAAAGTAAATACAATTAAATTCAATAATACAAATAATTATTTTATGTAATAATTAATAAATGGAAACAATCAAAATTAAGATAGTGCATCGATTGACTTTCATTTTTGTTCTTCATTCTTTTATCATCAGATTATTAAATGATATTGATACTCTTTGTCGTTTGGTCAAAAGCTAAGGTAAGCTGATTAATTTCATAAGTTCTTCTTTGCTTTCATAAAGCTCTTGGGCCACACTCCATGCAGAATTATTATTTTTTTCTTATTTTATTGATTAAATTTTTTTCTTCATCATCGTTTTAGTTAAACGAAACAATTCAATTATGTTTCCATTAATTATCTCTACATACTCTTGTATGAATCTTAAAACATGCTCCCTCTCAATCCTGCCTGCGAATGATGAAATGAGCCACCAGCAAATAATTATTTATTTATACATTTATTTATTTATTTATTCTTTTCATTATTGCTACTTGTCTTGCTCTGGGAGTATTACTTTAACTTGCGTATAAAACAACAAATAAACGCGAGTTCCAATGATATATTTCAAAGTGTCTGTTTATCTAAATATCTAATGTACATTTTGAATTGTGAAAATTCCTCAATATATTTTCGTAAATATTAATGTAAAATTGCTGATTTAAAATACAGCATCAACAATTTTACATATTATAAATGAACAATAATATTTTTTTCGTAGTTTATTGTATATTATTGTCATCCCATAATAAAGTTTGACACTACTAGAGCTAGAAATTTCTATTTCACATATATTAATAATCCAATATTTGTGTAATACTGTTACTATTATATTTATAAATCTATCTATCTATATTTAATCTTAAATTTATAAATAAAAACATTAAATTAAATTTTACTATTTCAATGCAATAGACACATCATCAACAACAACAACAACAAGAACACACGTTTACTTCTAATTATACTGTCACTCTCGCAGCTGCTGCCACATAAAATCTTCTATCGACTTCTGCCACCCACGACTGCCACTGTTATTTATTTATATTATTCACTGCTAGGCACCTTTAATAAATTGGCCAACAATGGACATGTGGGTTTTATTGTCATAGACCCAATACTTCAGTATTGACTGTGACAAAATAAAAATGGCTTATTTTTCATGTATTCTCTTATTATATTATTAATATTCGCGACAATAAAGCCTGGAAGCTATCGACAAGGATCATCCAATGGAGGATTTTTCATTTTCTTTGAATTATCGGTGCCTATTAAGTTTTGTATTATTAAAAATTTTCATTTATTCATTATCGTTATTCTAACATTTTATTGATGTTATTTAATATAATTATTTCACGGTTATATAATTAAATATGTCAGTAATATGCTGATTAATAGCACCGATAATTCGTATTTTTCTATTTTAAAAACCACACTCGGATCATTGAACATTTAAAAATATTTAATGTAAAAATACAATTTTATTCATTGTAAATGTTTTCGAATGATCCGGGAATGGATAGAGGCTTAAACTTTGCATCACTAACAAAAAACCTCGTCTTACGGAATATTTATAAATTAATTTCGTCATCTACTTTATTGCTTATTGATGATTTAAAATTGTTCATTAATATTTATCGGGCTATTTTTTTTTCTTCAAGTATGATGAAATTAATTCAAATTCAGTGAGTCGAGGATAATTTGCCTCAGCACGGAAACATATATAGGAAACTTCGTTACTATATAATATATAGGTTTCCACTGCTCAATGCAATATCGTGACAATTTTAATTCTTTTTTTATAATCTATTGTCTAATTTCGATTATATATATTTATATATATACATATATTTTTTTTCCATCTTTTGCCATTGCATCAACTGAGATTATCATTATTTATTATTACACCTTGCGCTTTCTATCGCAAACACTTTCTAAATAATGGGTGGATAATAGGTGCCGGCCATTTCGCTGGCCTACGAGGCACCGGAGTCGGACATTATGAAACGCCAGCCACGCGACCCTTACAGAGACAATTTAGTCAATCGAAGGTGGGTCTCTAAATTAAACCCACCAAAAATCATTTAGAAGTCTTATTTGTTGCACTTATTCGTCAAATCATCGCAGTTATGTCAATTAAAATTTATTACATCACTAATTAATAACATTGGTCAAATATATTTATTAAAATTTTTCATCTCATTTTACAATTTTACCAATCATGATTATTACTCTTGATGTTTATGTTATAAAAATTTATTTGACCTCTGTCGGTTGGAATGCGCACACTTATCATAATTTACAAGATTATATAACAAATTACAATAATTATAAACTCAATTTTATAACACAAGAATTCGTTATTAATAAACACAATTAACACTACCAGTATATGATTTAGTGTTAGCACGATGAAAATGGCATAGAAATAAAAATAAATATGTGGAGAATGCTGAATGGCCTTTTTTAATCTTCTTACAACAGTCACAATTAATAATATTGCATATTAAATTCATCACACAATCATATTTACACTTCATTATTATATTTTTAACACTTTTATAACGATACACCATTTAATTAATCTATTTATTTAGATAAAATTATTTTTAATTATTACACATGTCATACTACGCACAAGATAAACTGGCAGAGCAGCAGCATGTCGTCAAGAGCCAGCAAAATAAAAACAAAAAAGCACCTTTAATGAGGCACGATTTTTATATACAAAACCATCATACATTTAACGATGTACTTTGCTACTTCCATTTATTATATTTCTTTATGCTTCTCAATTTTTCACTGGTATAATCATAAGGACTGTATCAATGTACTTTTTTTCTTGTAGTCATATTTCATTGACTTAATTAATGCACGTAAATTAGATGCATGTAAATTAAAATGCCATGAGTAACTTTAACTTCTCAAATGCTTTGCGGCTTTAAAGTCAGTGAGTGCTTATGTATAATTTTTCTTGTATTAATAAAACAAAAAATTGACATTCCAGTCAATTTTTTAATTACCTATTGGCTTATCCTACCACTCAAAATTTTGAGTAAGTAATTGTGTTCTAAACTTAATTTCTCACTATCCTCTGGTGTTGGTATTTATGTTTACTTGACATTCGTTAGAGCTCACCTGCAACTAAACACCGCGAATAGATTAACGCGTTAGTCAAATGCAAATTCAAACGAATTTTATGACATGGAAGAAAAAATATTAGTTTTAAATTTCGTTTGAATTATTAGAACAAGTAACAATATTATGGTAGGATAAAAAATTATATTTATTAATACATTGTATATTTTTTTTCTTCATTGAAAAATCACAGGCTTATCTCGATGGCGTATGGACAAATTGGAATGATTCAAGCTGCAGCAGGTTTCTTTGTTTACTTTGTCATTATGGCTGAGAATGGATTCCTTCCTCTAAAACTATTCGGTATCCGAAAATCGTGGGATTCTAAAGCTGTGAATGATTTATCGGACAGTTATGGTCAAGAATGGGTAACAATTATTAATTATTATTAATATATTCATCATTTTACCAAATAAATCAATTCAGTTATTCATATGAAATATATTTTTCATTTTAGACTTACAGAGATCGTAAATCTCTTGAATTTACTTGTCACACTGCATTTTTTGTGTCAATCGTAATTGTCCAATGGGCTGATTTAATTGTCTGTAAGACACGTAGAAATTCCATTCTTCATCAAGGAATGAGAAATTGGGCATTAAACTTTGGAATTATCTTTGAAACTGCCCTTGCTGCTTTCCTCAGTTACACACCTGGTATGGATAAAGGTCTACGGATGTTCCCACTCAAGTGAGTTTATAAATTTCAAACATTCTTCACAAAATTTTATTCAATTCCATTATGTTTTCTAATATGCTCAAATATATATTCAATCTATTAATTAATTATATTAATTAATTAATTACATGTGTATTTTTTATCTCACAGATTTGTGTGGTGGCTTCCAGCGCTACCATTTATGTTATCCATCTTCATTTATGATGAAACGAGACGATTCTATCTCCGTCGGAACCCTGGTGGTTGGCTCGAACAAGAAACTTATTATTAAATCATACATACAGCGAGACGCATACCCACGCGGGGACACAAAAATATAATGGAAGATTTCAAATCACTCATAAATACACACATTACACAGGGCGTGCTATCTATTCAAATCTATTTGTACTATCGCGATAGTTGAAGATGAAGGTGTGCTTCGTTAATTTAAATATTTAACTTGCAATAGAGTATTTATACTCTAAAACGATCAATAGACATATTATAGCAATGAATATTCCATCTTTGGGCATGGTTTGGTGATCATCGATCACTTATACATGACACTCTATTGTTAATCATTTTAGCAGTGAATGTATGCCATCGAAAATAAATATTCTTTCAAGTCATCAATAACATTTACAAATTAAACGCAAAAACACACACATACATATATACACACACATACATACATACATACATACATACATACATACATACATACATACATACATACATATATACACACACACACATACATACATACATACATACATACATACATACATACATACATACATACATACATACATGCGTGCATACATACCTACATACATATATACATATTTACATACATATATACATGGTGTGCTTATCACAGTAGATGGAATTTAACTGTAAAGATTGTGAAAATGAGTCACTGCCCTAATTTTGAAATCGAAAAAGGATCGAGAATTTAAGATATTGAACAAACGCCGGGAAGATTAAATTAATAAGGGGTCAATTTTATTTGGGCAGAATATAAAAACGACCAAGGGACAAGAAAATTTTCGAGATAATTGTACGAAATAAAAACGAATAGTTGAGTGAGACGGGCCTAACAAATACTAAAATAAACAATATTGCGCGGGCGAGGGTAAGCTGATCGTCGTATATTATAATACAAAAGTTGAATTGTCGAAAAAAAAAAAAGAAAAATAATAAAAAAAAATAAAAACAAATAAAAAAAGTAATAAAAATAAAGAAATATTATGCACGATGAAAATTTGGAATGCAGAAGTGTGTATATCACACTCATAATAACAACAAATTAATTGTTCCAATCATGTTAACCAAGAGTAATTCGAGATTATTTCAATCGAGTATAGAACGTTAAATTTGATTAATTAAAACGATATGATGAAAATTTAACAAAAAATAAATATTATTGAATGATTATAGAGCAAAAATGAAGCACGGAAAATATATATAATTATTAAATTTACATGTCTTGTGATACAGGGAGTGGCGGTGTCGGAGGGGAAATAAAATCAATAATTTATAATTTATCAAATCATGTAGAAAACAAAACATCCTGAATAATATTATTTTGAATTTGTATATTTTTATTTATTTAGTTCAATAAACTGATATATTCCTTCGAAAAAGTTGAATAAAAATACAATTACACTCAATTTGAAAAGACGTAATAAATAATTATTTGGATAAAAATGGGGGGAATATAATAAATTTGGCAGTATTTCTAGACACCAAATGTGACACCAAAATTCTTTATAACGAGCTCTGTTGATTATTTAAATGAAAAATGAAAAACTATAACAAAATTAATAAAATGAAACAGTTCGCCAAAATGGCACGCCCTAGTTGCAAGAGAGTAACAAAATGTTGCGTACAAATAATAAACGCCCGTATTGATTATTAATGTATTCAATATCGTCATGTTTTATACAGCTACGATCAAATTACATTACGTTAGTATTCAATACAATTGTTTCGAGATTATTTATCCAGTGTTGTAAATGGATTGAAACGAAGGTGAAACGAAATAATGATAAAAAAAAAATGATAACAAAATATTTATGCGATTTAATGTCATCAACTATGCGTGCATGTTGATTAATGTAAGATCTGATCATTAATTATCAGCGATGGATATAAGAAACAAGAATAGCATCATTAATGAATTTATGAAAAAATCGATTGAGATAAAAAGTAGGTTTTAAAATAAATAGAGTGGGGCTGTGGAATCCACGAAAGAACAGGCAAAATTAAACAATACATAATATAGTAATTGACATTTGAGATGTTCAAAACAGTTGAGAACAAAAATGGTAATGTGAGGGCGATTCAGAAGGTAAAGATGAAAAAAAAAATAATGTAGTGCACGCAATGAATATAGATAGTAGGTGATGCTGTAAACGGAAAACATAAAATGCAAAAAAATAAAAACCAATCTATGAGCTAGCCAGCCGGTGAATGAACGTAATACATTCTCACGTAGGTGACAAAAAAAAAAATTAAAAAAAAAGA
>JAQQBR010000001.1:8738459-8809678 GCA_030347285.1 Microctonus hyperodae
AAAAACAAATTTAATAAATAAACTAAATTAAAAACAGCTTAATTATTATTGCAAATTATAATTGCTTCATTTTCAACAGAGTTTGCAGCGTCAGAGCCAGTATTAGGTTTGCCTGAAGGTGTTCTATTGCAGTATTTTGCTCAATTGCGACAACTTTTAGATTTATTTATGAGCTGGGATTGGCCTACATACTTCCACGATTACGGCCACGAAACCAGTAAATATAATTTGGTAACACCAAACATGGCAGTTTTATTACTCGAAAAGTATGTACACAACACAATTATTATCAATATGAATGATGAAAATAAAAGAAAAAATTCAACAGTGATAACTAATTATTCTTGAATATTATTTTTTCAGATTACGTGAGTCAGATAAGAAAACTGTGTTTTCTGTGCTTAAAAAAAGTGAAAGAGATAAAAAAAAATTGTTGGAAACAGTACTAAAACAACTGCGTCAATTAGCTCAAACTACACAGCAGTAAATCAATTTAATTGTTGACTTTATTTTCCAAAACTTGTAGATATTATAGATTATAAATTATATTTTGAATATTATAAAACGCAGATTTTCATTCAATTTTGTGTATTTATATAATGCACGCATAAATGGTGTGCAACGAATACTTTGAACATGCACCGATCCCATAATTGAAACATGACGTTTTTTTACTTTATTATTTTCTCTTATGGATTTACACAGTACATTCAAGTTATTACCAGTTCATTTTTATAATCCCATCAATGCAATAATTCATCTTTTGCAATTCCAATTTATGTCTATGGATTCGCTATGAATGATCATTAATATATTAGTTATACAAATTATTCAAACCAGTTCTCCATTTAGGTTTGCACATTTCACAAGATTATTGACTATTTGAATTTTTGTTGATTCATAGTATTGGTTGTTATATTACATTTACACAAGTCATATATTGTACAATATTCTCAAAGCAACTGTACATTACATAAAGTATAAAGTCTCTCAAAAAAGTGAGTTTAGGCGTTGAAATTCCGCCTTTATTAAATTTTTTTTTATTAATTTATTTTTCATTTAATGTTTTTTTCTTCACATTTTCAATATAAATGACTAATGATCGATTGTCGATCACAAGATACGAATTAACTGATGATTGTCAGAAAACAATTAATGTTATAAAACCTAAAATAGATCATATATAAAATAAAAATTGTTTCATTTTTTCACCATGAATGTTGAGCGCTCAATCGGGAAAAAAATGGTCGTGCACCGCCAAAGTATATTGTTTCAATGCATATAAAATAACTTCATTGCCTTTGTAAAATTGACCAATCAAAATGCATGTGGCACAAATTTAATTGGTAAATATAAATAATAATGAGCAGAAACTAATTATCAATATTGTCCGTGTCCACGTCTTCGGGTAGCCAGGTATACTTATTGGAAGCCACAAAATTCTATAAACATTAAACGAATTGATTATTATCAATTTTGATTTAACTTTTGAAATAAAAGCGGAAATAAACTTACTGGAGTTTTTTCATCAGTGGCTTTAGGCATTGGTGGAATACCATCATCCCTGTCCTTGGATCTGCGCTCTCTACGAGCGCCATCCTCCCGATCCTTTGATCGACGATCCCTAAAAATTACGATTTATTCATCATTGTACATAATCAATATATAAATGTTTATTTTTACATATTATTTAAACATGAATGAAGAAGATGAAATTATTAATCACCTTTCCGATGGTCGACGAGAATCGTACGACCTATTATCGCTACGATAATTTCCTTGTCCAGATCGTGAATTAGGTGGACCTCTTGAATTTCCTCTTGATTCTCCACGGTTATCTAGAATGAACAAAATAGTTATTAATTTCTTTTTCTCATAATGAAGTGACAATATTAATGACGAATACATTGTATATCAATTGCTTTTGGCGATTAAACTTACCAGATCGTCCAGAAAATGATTCGCGAGTATCGTGACGTCGCTCCACTTGCCTTCCCCTGTCCTCATCTGAACGCCACGTTGGTCGTGGCTTTTCTTTGTCGCGATCAACGCGCCCCTCACCATTACGCCTCGTCCAGGTTCCTTTACTTTCTCTATAAATTCAGATAATATACAATTGAGATATAGTTTTTCATTTACAGTTATGTTTAATTTGTTTCATCAGACATAAAAAAATATTGTTAATAATAAATTGTCTTACCCTTCCTCGGTTTTAGTTTTGTCAGCGGAAGCTTTTGCTAAACGTTCTTCAATCTCGCGTTCTCTGGCGGTAGTATCGACGGGTTTGGCAGCTCCAAAGATCTTTGCTGCTGGTGCAGATGCGGGAGCAGCAGGTGCTGATATCTGTGCGGGTTCTTCTGATCCTTCTTCTTTTGATTCTTCTGATGGAACTATAGGTTCAATTGGTTTTGTGCGTGGTTGTAAATTCAACTTTGGTCTCTCTCGTTGAGGTGGCGCTGGAATAACAAATGACATACAGATATTAATAAGCAATTATGTAAATTTATTCGAAAAAGGTAACGAAAGATAACTAGAGACAAAAATAAATGATATTTACGATCTTCATTAGTAACACGAGACGGTGCATCTGAGCGCCAAGTACTAGTAGTTCTGTCTCGTGAATATTCATTATCCTTTTCTGAATCATCACGGTAACCACCACGTCGACCATCATCACGAAAACCACCACGTCGATCACCGAATGCTGAGCCCCCGCGATGATCTCCCTCATCCTTGAAGCCACGTTTTTCATCATCACGATAACCACGTCTGTCGCTAAATGCCAAATTATTGCGATCGCCCTCTCGCCATCCACCTGGTTTAGTGTCACTCTCGCTTGGTTCACGATCATCTCGACGATCACGATTATCAAAGCCGCCACGGCTACGAAAACGTTCATCCCCACCCGATGGTTCCTCCCGTTGTTTACTGCGCCAATCTCCAGCTGTACGCTCAGGATCATCGTATCCATCCCGACGATTATCACGACCCATTCCCATACGTCCACCACGGCGTCCCTCATCATTACTACTGTTCGATACCTCAATTCTTACACGTCGTGTTTTAATCATTGTATTTGTCAAAGAGAGAGCGTCAATAAGACTTTGGCGATCAACAAACTCAATATAACCGTATCCTTTGAATTTGTTTGATTCTCTGGGAAGACGCATATTGGATACATCCATATCTGCGAAAAATTCTGCGAGATCGTCTTCCACAACATCATAAGGCAAGTTTGAAATGTATGCAACGTAAGGAGGATTTGTAGGAATATTTTCTTCGTCTACACCAGGACCGCGTGCAGCTCTTGGTGCGGTTGGTAAAACTACAGGTTCTTTGCTACTTCTGCTTGGCATACATCCAATATCTATAAATTATAAAAAAAAATACATACAATTTTCTTTTATTACACTAATGACCTAAAATACTTGATAATTCATGACTCCAAACTTGGATATTATGAGAAAATAATCACCATGGTCCTCTTCATAATCGTCGGCCCAACTAGTTGACTTGAGTGGGACAGTCGGTACTCCTCCAGGTGCCAAAAATTCTGTCAATGCGATTGTTTGTCCTTTTGTTTTCTTCCCCTTTTTACCTGTGAATTCATGAAAATACATTTGATATCATAATTTAATGACAATCTCACAACTATGGGTTCTTTGAAAAAAAAATGGCAATAATTGCAAGCATGTTCAACGTTTCAACGTGATGTTTGGTTATGTAGTGAAACGAAGGGAAGTAAATGTAAATTGAAATACACGTATCTTGATTGCTTAGTTTATATTTATAATAGACATGTAATTGTATTTTGATTATTATAACTTACGAGAAGCCATAATTTCGGCTTTGATTTTATAATGAATAAACTAATTCACAAAATTGGTGATTCACACGATCAGGTTCTTTTCTATTCTTTTCCGTAAAGCATGAAATGCGGTATAATAGGCAAGACACAGAATGGACTATGCAACTCAAACTAAAATAGAACTAAATTTCCCCATATTTCAACTATGTTAACAGGGATACGTTGAAGTTCCGCAGTTATTTATCACTAAAAGTACAATTATATAATGTTGGCAGCCCTTATTGCAGTTATAAATTGGTACGTGTAATCAATCGACAAATTCTATTGGTTGTAAATTTTATTTATTATAGAGATTTCGCAATAAAATTTTCCATACTTTCATTTTCTAATTCTTCAAAATTCAAATAAACAAATTTACATTTTTTTGAAAACACATACAACTTATAAATAATTCAAAATTACCGCAAAAACTCAAAATAAACAAAAAAAACCTAGGAAATATAAAAATCATATAAATATGTATATTCTTTTTTTTTAGGTTATACCCGCTATCTACATTATCGATTGTAAATTAATTTTAATAACATTATCCACTTTAAATTTCTAGTTGGTGGCGCTGCAGTCATTTCACATTTTATTTCTCATTTTTTGCCTCTGAAATAAACACTTCTGATAGTGCCAATAGTGAAGGTGTCAACCTCCTTTGAATCAGTCAAAACAAAAATACATATACCAATCACCACATATCATCAAGGCCAAACATTCACAGTTTTTTTTACATGGGCCCTACTGTTCGGGAACGTGAAATGATTAGCGTAAAGGAAGAATTTGATTCGAAATTTGTCAAGGAAGGCAACAAAGATGATCAGCACAACTTGTTGAGCAATATGGTTGACGCTAGAGCGTGCTATAAACCCAGCGAGAGAGTAAGGAAAAACAAATATACAATTGAAAATTATTTAATTCATTTATATTTGTTTACAATCACTTGCTTTCAATAGATAGAATAAACATTACACGTAGAATATTTGCTTGTCTCAATTACAATTAACTTAAATTTGAATGAATAATCTTACTACATATAATTAATTAATATTATATTTCCTGTACCGGTATAATTTTTATTAATCTTTTTTGCTTTTGTAGTGTTTGCCAGTATGTATCATATATTATATACTTTCAATACAACGTTATAAATAATTATTATATGAATATAAATCTATAATCGTGTGAAAAATTAATGATTATAAATTTTGTTTATTTTTCATATTTAATCATTATCTTGGAATAATTAATATAACCGTGAAATATTACAGACTACACTGGTGAGTGATGGATCAACTTTATTTAATGGAGATACCTAATTAATTATTCAAACTTCGTTCGTATTCTTGCATTTTCGACTGCCCAAAATTCTTAAAAGATCATTGTCCTCAATGTCTGTGAATAATACAAAGGAAAGAAAAAATTCACGTACGTTTCCAACGTGAATTATTTATATATTATTACTGTATATACCGGCTGAATTTTACACCAAGCTAATTAATATAAATTAGGTAATGAGCCATAATTAGATGACCGGACAGCGTATCCGTTCATAATAATTGTTTCGATGTTTCTTATACACATTTTCAATGAATGCTATGAATATCATGAAATAACAGAAAAAAAATCCATTATTTTTTACTTTTCATTGTGTATTTTTTCATTATTATTCAAAATTTTATATACCATGATAATTATTTTTTATGATATACATAAGAATATAGATTATATCTCTGAGTCGTAAGATTTTTTAATATTGGATGGAATAACAAAATTGTTATTGATAATTATATTTATATAGAAAAAACTTATATAATGATTAAGCGAAAGTTTTAATTTATTAACAATTATTTGTACAATAGAACAAGTTATAAAATAGTACGCGTGTGTATATGCAATTCGATCCTCGATGAATGTTCAATCGACATTGCTAAAAATACATCTCCCACTTTTATTGTCACGGATAAATTTTTATCTAGTATATTGTACCCTGAGGAGGTGTCTTGTTGGGCTCGTGGTCCATTTTATACTGGTACCACTTTAATCACTAATGCCCTGTCAAAGAGTGTATAATTAAGTATAGCTTACCCCACAAATCGATCATGATCAGACATACATGTTTATATTTATTTGATGGAGACACCTAAAAAAACAATAAAAGGTTTTCATCATTATATGTCAATTCTTGTGTAAATTGTAATGCGCATCATTGATTATTCAAACGAAAGCTAATCCAGCGAAAGCTCACAAACTTCATACTTGTTTTCTTCCGACAAGTGATATCTAATGAACTAGCTTCGCGCGTGTTTCACCTTTCTCATCACACAATTTTTATTCATTTTATGACCTCCATACTTTTATCGTAGTCGTTTTTATATTTATTTATTGCTCAGTATGTTGGAGACAACTTTAAAATAGGCAATTCAAGTTTTCGTTAATTTCTCTCAGTGAAATCTATTGAAATATCTCTCATTTTTGCTTTTTTCTATTGCCTATATAGAAATTAAAAACTAGTAGTTGATTTAATTGGAGCATAATAATTGATAATAAATTTTGAAATTTCATAATGGATAAATTTATTCATTTGAATATAAAGATGTTTATTGGGAAATTAATCAATTTGTTCATCGGGTTTGATGCTCTATGGTATATTGATACCAGATATTGAAATGTATTTAGATTGTTAACTTAAAAGACTTTATATTCATGTGCTGATGGCATGCAACAGAGCAGGCCATTGCTAGTATTAAGTTGGAGAACGAAGGAGGGAGCTGCAACGGCCGCCTTTCCGTTTCCCTCGATATAATGTTCAGTAACAGCTCAACACTCGACTGGTATACGTCTTTAACACATTACATGAATATACATGTATTTTTCTCCAAGTAATTTAAGTCATTAAAGTGCGTTGCAGTTCATGCTTCATTATATTTTATATTTGTACAGTTTATTTTTTAATATTCATTTTGTTTTCTTTCTCTTCATGTTTTTAATCATTTGATTTTTTAGTTAGTGATTTGTTTTATTTTATTTCATTTTATTTTATTTTTATTTTATTTCAGTAAAGAAGAAGCAAGACGTGTCTATAAGCACAGTTTTTTTACCACAAATCGTCTGTGAAGCTTGTTTGCTTCTGAATATTTATCTTCTCTTTTTCTGTCAACTTCTTTCGAAATATCATTTTTGCATGGACATTGAATTTGAATATTGGAAAGCTCAACGCGTGCACCATAATTGAGAGCTCAAATGATCGTCGAGCACTATATTTAAAACAATTCACCTGACCAACAATGACCAACGATAAACAGGTGAGCTAATTTGATTGTAATATTATTTTTTATTCATTTTAATTTCTTTTTTATTTTTTTGTTCGTTGCAAAGTTTCCTAGATATGTTCACCATCTTTTGGGCCGTTTTTTTTTTTTATAAATTGTATATATTATTTGAGTAGATAATAGTATAATTAATTTCAAATGAATTAGAAGAAGAAAGTACAACTTTTTTTTTTGTGCACAAATCGGGTCGAGGACTCACTGTATATTTCTACTTGATCGATATCAACTGCACTGATGACAATTTGGTGGTGGAGATTTTCAGCTATATTTATTCCTGAGTGAAGAGAGAAAAAGAGTGGAGGGTAAAATGATATTGTGTGATGTAGAAATTTTCTAATTCTATGCATTCAATTTCAATATATATTCATTTTGTGTATTTAAATAAATGAAATTATTTACGCATTATTTCCATATATTATCATATACATGACAAGTACAAAGTTTAGCGAAGAAAAAAATAATCCTAATTTGTTATAATTATTTTGTTACAGTCATGGTTTCGTGGAGTTCGCAGTAGTAAATTCCGACATGTGTACGGAGTGCCGGCAAAGAGGGACAAGTGTTATGACAATATAAAAATTACAAAAAACGCTCATGATTCACAGTTTTGTGCAGTAAATCCAAAATTTCTCGCTGTGGTGACAGAGGTTGCGGGTGGCGGAGCATTTCTTGTTCTTCCATTGAATAATGTAAGTATATTATAATTGTCATTATTAAAGTTAAATTTGGCAAAAATATTATTCACATTTTATCAAGAAATATTAATTTATATTAGAGAATAAATTTAACATTTAATTGTTCCTAAAATAAGGAAAAATACATTTTGCAAAATTAATTAGCGTCATACTTGCATGCAAGTACTTATCTACTTCATGACCTTACTTACATGTAAACCTCAAAAGCCATTCAAATGCATGTAAAAGTACTAATGATTCACGAGGAATAGATGTGCACGTAAAACGATTGATATGTATTTTACCAGGCATATAACACATATGTAGCTCAAAACTTTCACTGACTAATTCCTGATGTTAATCGTTCCTCATAAATTTCCTCAACGCCATGCTTCTCTACCTCTCTTCATCTGTTTATACGGGGATAATTCAATCTCTCTAAAATTTATTTACAATTTAAATTTACTTTCATTGAGACTAGACCGTGGCCATGAATATAATGTGTGCGCAAGAAATTTACTTCTTCATAATTAATTCCCAAATAATTCGAGTTTCTTTTTGGTTTTTTATTAATTTACATTAATTTACAGACAGGACGATTGGATTTTAATGCAAACAGGGTAACAGGACATACAGGACCTGTTTTAGATATCAAATGGAATCCATTTAATGATAATGTCATAGCGTCATGTTCTGATGATTGTACCGTGAGTATATATTTATCATTACTTTAATTCAATAGTATATTTTATTAGATTTATCTATGAGAATTTCTGCGGTTGAAGGTCAAAGTTTGGCATATACCTGATGGAGGTCTTTCGAGAAATCTAAACGAATGGTTAGTGGAACTTCAGGGTCACAAACGTCGCGTGGCCTACATTGAGTGGCACCCGGTGGCTGATAATATTTTATTCAGTGCTGGCTTCGATCATCTCGTAATTGTATGGGACATCAATCGCAGTGAAGCGATTAATATAATTGATCGTCATCCCGATGTTATCTATAGTATGTCATTGAACAGAGATGGTAGTTTATTAGCAACAACATGCAAGGATAAAAAATTGCGAGTATTTGAACCACGCTCAGGAATCGTTGTTTCTGTACGTAAAAAAAAATCAATAAATTATCTAGAAAGCAATTTTTCCATGTAAAATTAATATTTTTTCATCCTTTTTTTTTCAGGAAGGAATATGTCATGCAGGCACCAAGGCTAGTAAAGTTGTATTTCTTGGTGGTTCAGGACGTCTTTTAACTACTGGATTCAGTAGACACTCTGACCGTCAGTATGCTGTTTGGAGTCAACATGATTTGTCAGCCCCTCTGACGTGTGAAACTATAGACTCATCAAGCGGGATCGTTTTTCCTTTTTGCGATAGTGACACCAATATGGTTTATCTCGCGGGAAAAGTAAGGGCAATGTAATAAACATCGTTACCATGGGGATTTTTTTTTTTTATGTATACTAATATATTTTAAAATTTCACTTTAGGGAGATGGTAACATACGGTATTATGAAGTAGTGAATGAAGCGCCGTGGTTACACTATTTGAGTCAATTCATATCGGGTAATCCTCAACGAGGATTGGGCGTAATGCCAAAACGTGGTATTACTACATCGACATGTGAAGTTTTCAGATTTTTTAAATTACATGCCACACGTGGTATGTGCGAACCGATATCGATGATAGTTCCACGAAAAGTAAAAGTTTAAATACATATTCAAATATTTATTTATAGTTTATACATAAGTATTACTTATTATTATATTTATCTGTTTAATTAATTATTTATGTGTAGATTATTTTTCGTGCCTAATGTTTTTTGTTGTTAATTATTAGAGCGATCAATTTCAAGAGGATTTGTATCCTGATACAGTGGGAACGACACCGGGACTCTCGGCAAAGGATTGGATAAGTGGAATGAATTCTCCACCAATTTTGATATCACTAAAAACTGGTGGTGGAATTACAACGCATAAACCGCGTGTTTACAAATCGCCGCAATTACCACCGGCGACCGATGTAAATACTAAGAAAAAATTTGCATTTCTATCGACGGAAACAATACCCGATTATCGACCAGTCGATCCCCTTGAAATATCAGAGAAAAGCCAAAAAACATCAAGCAATCAAAGCACCAAAATTCATCAGCTGCAACAGAGATTTGGTCATGTAACTATTCAGGTAAGAACTTTCATTTATTAATTTATTTAGAATTATTACGATTTATTGTTTTTTTTTTGTTTTTTTTTAAGTCGTTACATTCAGTAATTTTTAATTTAAACTGTGATTAGTGGGCTTGTCTTTAGTAAATATTACTGACAATGTTAACAATTAAGAAAAATAATATACATTTTTTTTTTAATTGTTTCTTGTACTTCACGAATTTCTTCAATTTAAATGAGATCATGAATATCTCTCTTAAGGCACGAATAAGTAAATTTGTGTCAACTTAAAATAAACTATCATTTCAAGTTGATCACTATCATGTGTGTTGTGCTTTGGTTGATTATTAATAAAAAAATTGAAAATTTAGAGAGTTGGCTTGTAAATAATATAAAATAAACTAGTATTTGCAAGCCATACTTATATCTAAATACTTATTTTATTGGTGTTGTATAATACTAACACTTTGCATGGTCCAACTCCAAGACACCGAGATGTAGCACCCAATTCTATGAGCTCCTTAGCAAGTTTGGCGCCTGTTCAAATAATTACAAGGTAGGTAAACACAATGCAAGAATTTATTTTCCTTTTGTCCAATTGCAGATTGTTTCATTCGAAGCCATTCATCATCCTGAGTCATGTTTGAGTTTTAGATTGCACACACAACGGATCATCATTGTGACTAACTATTTCATTATTCATAAACAGAAATATATCATGCAGAAAAGGATAAATTCATTCAATAAATTCCAAGATCCGAATTCACAAGCATGACAGCATTTTAATGTTATCTTTCCTGCTTATTTTTTTTTCTTAATCATACGTACATATTTTATTGGATTATTATAAAAGCTAAATAATATATAAAGAAAATTCATTTTCTATGCAGAATAACTCATCGATAAACGATAATAAGAACATGGAGGCAGTGGATATTCCTAATAATGAATCGGAGCTGCGTTTGGCGTTCACAAGACAAACTGACGAACTTCGATTGGTTCGTCGGCAGCTTGCAAATAGTCAACTTCGCGTTAAGGAACTTGAAGAGCAGATAAAAAAGTTGCAGTTGCAGAATTAAAGTAATTATCAGCTGGAACAAATGTCAAGTAATAACGAAAGACGTAAAATAGTCAGTCTGTTGACATTTGCTTGGAGGCCATGTGTGGCAATGAAGATAAGAAAAAAAAAAACGTAAATGCTAAAGTTATCAGTACAAAGCTTCAAGCTCAAAGGGAAAGTATATGTCATTGCAATAATATTATCAGACATGGATATATTATGCAGCTTATTATTGATTTGTTTTGTCATTAGACAAGAGATAAAATATTTTCTTTGCGGCTAATCAATTAATATTATCTAGTTAGAGTTATAATCAAACCTTTTACGAAAGGTAAAACTCTGTGATTCATTCCTGTTTTTCGTTTCCATTTTCATTCCCGTGTTTATTTTATCGTATTATATTTTCTTTTTCGTCAATGAATCATCCTAGTGATATTTTTAGTAATAATGTATATTGTCTTGCTGCACATTGAGAGATTATGAACCTCTGTGTTCAATCAGAAAATCTGAGCATAAAATGTAATGAAGTGACAAGAAGTTCCGTAAGATAATTAAAATGATACGCAAGAAGAATTTAATATTTTCAATTTAAAAAGAAAATAAAATAATTAATAAACTGTGTGTTATATTCTTTTTGAATTGAAACTAATTAGACTCTCTGTAATTATCATTTTCACTATTTGATAAAATTTCAAATCATTCCTCAACATTTTATGATCAGGATTGTGATTTGAAAATTAAATGTTTAAATAATTTATTTTCCCATTAATGTGTAACATTTAGAAGATTACACATTTTTTTTTATATCATAAATAATTTCGAATATTTTTTTCCAAGTATTGTAATTATTTGGCTGTTTGTTAATTATGAATTTATTTTACACCAATTTTTCATGTCTGCATTGAATTTAATGCAGAAAAATTTATACAAATTTCTACCTATAATTAAATTCGGAAAATTATCATGCTAGATAATTAAAGAAATTATCAGAAAAGATGAAATTATAGATACTCCAAATTTATACTGCTAATGTAATTAATTTTTACAATATCATAATATTTATATGTATTTTTCCATACCTCATGTAGAATCCAATTTACTAAGAAAATTACCTTTATAAGTCCAATTGATTCGAGTTGATATCCTCCAGAGCAAAAAACTGGATCACATTTGCAAATATTTCGTGTGTCTTAAAAAATATTGCTAGTTACATACATGATAATAGTACTATTTATGCGGTTGTATTACAAACACTTTTAGCGTGCCTTGGCAAAGACAAACTGAGAAAAAAACTGCCTTCTTTTCGATTTCATACAATTAATAAATGTCATGAGTATTTAGATATCAACTATGATTTTCACAAATATCAGAATTAAATTGGAAATATATATACAACAGTTCAAATTAATTTTTGACTCAAATTAAGTACGTGAAAAAAAAACACGCACAATATAAAATGTGTATTTATGTTTCAATGCTATGAAAGAACACTAATAATTTACCTCAGAGCTTATCAATTGAAATATGTTAATGAAAATTCATTAAAGTAATTTATCAATATTTTTGAAAGTCTCGAATCATAACGTTAAACGATACAAACGAACTTTAGGTGAAACTTATGATGGTAGAATGATTATTATAATATTCATTCAACAGATGCCTTAAGTAATATACAAAAAAAAATGCCAAAGAACAAAAAAGTACACAATTAAAAACATGAGCATTTTTGGACAATACAATATATAAATCATGATAAAAAAATAAAGGTAGAATAAAAATATTTTACCAATAATTAATCACCAAAATAGTTTCTTTGTTTATAAAACATGTAAAGTATTTATACGTACAAACTGATATACATAATATGAAGCATTTTATAATTTGTAGCTTATTTCATTGAATAATAAAAAGCTAAGTAATCAATGGATCTAAAAATGACACAATTGTAAACGATGTAGATCACTATCATAATTAGACCACGATTGGCCACTTCACTCTTGTCTTAATAATATTTTCCTTGTTTTTTTTTTTATATAACGAAACATCTTATTTAAATTTCAATTAGAAATATTAATATCTACAGAGAAAAAAAAAACTATTTGTATGAATACTTGTTAAACGGTATTCATAAATTTCCTTTCAATGTGTTCCTCATCTTCCTTTTACTTCACCCTGTTTTTTATTGTACACGAACAATTTATAATACGATAAATTCTAACGTACTAATCATTATACCAAGACTGTGTCTCAGTAAGATTATTTGGTTTACTCTTGGACGGAATATATTATTTAAAAAAGTAATACACACTAGTGTAGTATGCATTGTGGACGGATTTTAGAGAGTCACACTCATTAATTGATATGAATATTTTTCTTATCTATCTTTGTAAAAAATAAAATATTACTATCGTTGAGAGAACAAATGTCATCATACTTGGCATAACTGTCACAGCGGGATTGCATCCATCGCTTGAGCATGTATAAATACACGTACGATATTCCAATTCATCACCCGGATATCGCTCATAACTGCATTGATTACCCATGTGAGCTGAAGAACAGTATCTTTTTGTCCCAACACCGCCTATTATTTGAGAATAAAATTTTATCTATAATTATTTCAATTGTAATTTAGTAAGAATTATATGATGTTAGCAAACCATGCTGGATTAATAATTATAATGTTGAGTTGTTATTAAATATTTAAAGCATAGATTTAGAAGTTAAGAACCTCCATAAAGTCCAATAGTTTTGATACAGTATTGTGCATTATGAACATGATCACAGCTTTCAGGTTTCAGAGCATCAGTCAGCAAAGTACTTTCATGACAAGTCCATTCTTCTGCTGTTGTGCATTGATAACACTCCAGACCCAGCACTTAGTTAATAAGAAATCCCGAAAAATGTTAGTGTTTATTTAAATGAGTGAATGAGATTATTAGATAATTAAAATTTGTCGTGAAGATAAAATTATTCGGGAACCTTGTAACCCAAGGAACATTTCGGAAATTAATATGTTATGTAAGATGATGAAAGTAAGTAGTTTGCCATGGTGAAGGGCATTTATTATTCTGCTGGCCATGAATTTATGTATTAGTAATTAAATGTAAATTAGAGTTTATCATATAATTATTTTGATGATTTCAAACGGTGATTTTTACCCTCAAATCTGCCAACGTGTTTGATACAGTACTTTGCCCCATATACATTATCACACGATTCAGGAATCATGTCAATATCGTCTGTTAAAAATTCATTGCATTGAAAGAGATGTGTGTTGTTCGTACTATTGCATTGATAACATTGCAGTCCGATTGCTAATAAAAAATAAAATGAAAATAAATTATAATTCATAATAAATATAAAAAAAAAAAAAAATGAAAGTACAAAAATAAAAATATTAAAAGCAAAGATAAAAATAAATTGAAAATTAATATGATAATAATTCGGTTGGTATTGCAGCTTCATAAACCAATGAAAAAGTTTGCAATCATCTCACATATTTAATTATCATTAGAATTTCCACAGAGATCACATTGTTATCAACTGAAAATCTACAGGTAAAACTTATGAATTATCAAATAAATATAAATTTATAGCGTCAATTAAATTTTGCCATCGCGAAAGTGACTAGATATCGATGTTTTATATTGACCGCACCCAAAACGACGCCTTTGATTCACTCCACTCTTTACACTGTTTAAAACACTGTCATACTTTTTATCTCACCTGGTACAATGAAAACAGCTACGAGACTTAGAGTAAGTGTGGACCATACGATGACGCCCCTGGTACCCATATCTTAAAAGAAAATCCAACTCCCTAATGGACCCTTGACATTCAGTGATGTATAAAGGTAGCACAGGTATAACCCAGCACGCGAACGGACAATAACCAGTCTGAGGGGTTTTTCAGGTATTGAATGGACGCAAGAGAGATCGAGGCTCGAGCCAAATCCTATGGCGTCGTTGATTCAGTGGCGTTTGTTGAGCCTTTTGAACACTGAAGAAACCTTAGTGGACAGCAAGCAAATCGACTAAATGACGTCATGACATCACCCTTTCCACAAAGAGTGGGGCCTCACCACTGCCATAGAATCTTTTATTTTCCCACACTCACAAACGAGGTCGGCGGCATGACACATGTACACACTACACCCACTATAGATATGTTATATTATACCATACTAGTATATATTACCATTGACAATATGTACATAGGTGGTAATGATCAAACGATCCATCATATATATTATGTGATGAGTCACAAACACTTTCATAATTATTCCTATGAATTTTTTAGTATTCAAAAATGATGAAAAGTTTCATGTTAATTTTAAAGACATTTACTTTGACATGTTAATTTAATTTATATTGTTTATATTAATTATTTATTTTAATCACTTGAAAAAATCGCAATGATCATTTATACAGTTTTACGCATCTATACACGTATATGAACATATATTTACATAAATATGTTTGTGTACGTGATTGTGAATAGTTTTAATGAATAATTAAGCAAAATTTGGTTGATAATCCACATCAATGTTGTGCGGTACATTAAAAAATCATTTAATATTATATATATGTATATGTATGTATTGTTAATTTAACATCCATGACTAAATTGTACGGACGTTTGCACATTATTTTGCTACTGAATTTTTGTGAATGAATGATTTTTAATATATATTTAAAATATCTATGTGTGAAAATCTATCAATTCCAGTACATATAGGTTTGTCAATTGTTGAATATAAAGATTTTTTTCTTTATAAAGTTAAAGTTTTTTAAAAAAACTCTTGAAAAATTCATGTAAATTACCTTCATAATATTCCATGATGGTTTAAATGATCCAATTATATGTTCATACACATATAATGTAAATATAGAATAAATTTAAAATTTAAACATTTCTAATAAACATATATATTAATGATTATATGTAAACATAACGATATGATGATTGATCACTATAAAATGGCCTCTTGAGCGTTAATAATAATGATTTTAAATATTATTACAATATAATAAATGACACAGGGAAAAAAGAGTCCAAGGTATCACAGCGTACTCACCCGTTTTCATCTGGTTCTTCTAATTGAATTATGTACGGTCAAATAAACGGGAAAATTTAACACAATGTTTTCGCTAAACAATATCTGAATTAAATGAATTAAACATTATTAATTACATTCATTTATGTAGATATATATAATTTCGAACATGTCAAATTAGATTTTTGTGGTGAGCTTGGAAGACAACTTGCGTGGTTTTATTTGTTCGGACTTTTTCAATCTAGAGAAAGTACCTTTGACTCGTTTGTTACGAGTAATGCTAACTTTCGCTGTCTTTTGGGTGGATTTCTCGCTTGAGTTTGATGGTAACTTGGATGACTCTCCTATTTCGGGTCTCGTTTTTAACGGTCTCTGTTGCGACACCAACTTAAACCTCTTTGTGCCTTTTTTGATGATTGATGTATGCTCTGTAATGACTTCTACATTCGTTTTCTTACCGTGACGTTTGCCAACAATAATGTTGCGAAGACTTTTGTCTGCCGTGAGATGTTGTCCAATTGGCTTAAGCATTGCTGTCTTCACACCAAGTCGAGACGATCTGATTTTAGAAACGATCGTACCATTTTCGACATTATTCATACGACGTTGATTCTTCAGTGACTTACGATTTATTGGCAGTTGTCGGGAACTACGTTTTCCACTTTTGATCCGTTTTACTGCGTTGTAAAGTGACGATGTGCGACGAACTATCAATGATTTTGATGGAATATTTCCATCACTGCTTTGACTATTGTTTATTTCCTCTGATTGCGCACCATTTATTGACGTGATAATATCGTCAATGCAATTCGATGCTCTCAATGGACCAATGTTGTCATCACTTGACAGCGGCTGTTTGACAATAATAAAAATATTAATTTCAATTTGTACATTGATTCAAAGCCTTTCACCACACTTTATTATTTCATACAATTGCATTTTTATTATTTAACTTACCAATATTTTGTTTCTGTTTACAGCTAGATTCATAAATGTTGACTAATTTTATTACTTAAGTGATTACAAAGCTAATTTGTGCGTCGCAAGGATCGACTGGGATATATAAAGCAGGTGAAAAAAATAAAAAAAAATATATATTGCAAATAATTTGTGTGCCAAAAGACTTTGAAATTTATTGACACAGATATTTATCGTTCACTATATGTTAATGTAAAATGACGTACACTTTTTGAGAATATTGTACATAAATAATTGTTAATTGTTAATGTTCTATTTAAAAAACTCATTGAAGAATCATGTTTGGTTTTATTATATGTATAGATATACAAATGCATATATACATATATATATATGCATTTTTTTTATTTGGAACACATCAATGGAGGTGAAATGAAATACTAAATTAAAAACGTACAAGAGATAAATTAGTTAATTATCGAATCTTTCCATGTGTCACATATAATTATTAGATATTAATATTTATTGTGAAGAAATTTATATCACCGTAAAATGATTCAGTCATTTTTGTTGTAGCATCCATTCAAAACAATATTACGTTATACATTTTGGAGTTGCGTAACAATTATTCAAATCCAATCACATTAGATCAGCACGAAATACTTTCGTACATTTTTCAATACATGTATGAGATAGATAAAATTCTGAATTACACAACTGCATATAATCTATCAATCACAACCGCCGAAAATTGTATATATTGTTTATCTCTAAAGATTCAACACTGAATTATCGTTTTCTTTTTATTTTTTCATATTTTTTTATCTCATATATACTCGAGTGAAACACCAACAATTCATAAATATATTGTCATTTCTTTTAATTCACAAAAGTTATATGTATATGTATATAGAAGTTGTAGCGCCATTGAAGACTAAGGAAATTGAGAGTCAAAAAATAATAGACGGACAAGAATAATTGCAAAAAAAAAATTATCTCGTATAGTTAAGCGATATCTACAGACTTTGATATCATAAATGTTAATTTAGTCATTTTGCATTGAAAAAAAAAATATAATCTAAACAAGACAGCAAAATTTTTATCTAATTTCTGAGTGAAATATTATTCAACAGAGTGAGCACTGTTTTATTTCAATATTAATCAAATTCTCAGTGCTTTCATTTACCTTCAGTCGTGGCCTGTTGATATTTCCCGCAAGGTTGTTCACGTAAGTCAATTTCAAATAAGACTTGACGCCTCTCAATGAACGGTATTGGCTGTTTGGCAAGCGACTGTTTGGATTACTGTTAGTCAAATCGAGGATTAATGGACCTAAAGCTGCACCAACCTGAATAATATAAAAAAAAAATTTAATAATAAAAAAAATTGTTTTTTATATTCAGATATAAAAATTTCACAGACCTCTTCAAACAATGTTGGTGTATATTTCGGCGGTACGAACATGTGGCTTGGTGGTTTGATCACACTATCACGAACTCGAGTGGGTATTGAATTGACCAATCGACCGGAATTATAATTACACTCTAAAGTATAACTTCGCACCAATCCTGTGAGCTTATAAACTGCAACACGACCTGATCCTTCACGGGACATTCCATCTCTCTTATCGCTGTATTTTACAAGAGACATGAATTAAAGAAATAAAGTAATAAATAATTATTAAGAATAATTATATTAAATATTACTTACATAAGATACATATTACGCTCAGCAAAATTACATGAAGTAAAGTGAAAATTTGAATTGTTGATAGACATTAATTTTGGTAAAAGCATGCACATAATTGTATCTTCAGGATCATCGAAATAATTGCCATACATAAAAACTCCCTTCTTTGATGCATGGCCATGAAGGTCAACGTATAAGAATAAACCTGAATCCTCTGACTTCCTGGGCATTTGGCCAATGCCGATAGAAGTACACGTATCATTGTCACATTCCAATCCCGTCTTCGACTGATTTGCCGAGAGTCTCTCGTTCTCGCCTGTTAATTAACATGATCGTTATCGTGATTGGAAAATAATAAAACAAGTGTTAATCCAAATCACTGCAAGTTCTATCTGTTAGCTGAAATGAAGTCTCACTCTGGATCTCTTCGTTTGAGCTACCGCCACCAACAGGATCTGACACGTCAACATATTTTCCTTTGTCCAAAGTCATTTCTGTCACAGTTCCCATTTCTTGTTTTTTCAATTTCAAAGTCACGTTATCATTAAGCGTTTGATTTTGTGGTTGAATTTCATCCAAATGCTCATAAAAATTGTGATAGTATCTAGAAAGTAAAGATATTTTAAATTTGTCTTTAATACAAAAAACGACGAAAATTCAAACCTTATTAAATTCCTTGCGGCAAAAATTGTTGGATGATCCTTGATTGAAGGATTGAGATATACTCGATTTAAATTGATCCCTCTTGTATCCATTCGATAATGGCCCCGTGCAACCCCATCAGGATTAAGCATTGGTATTAATTTGAACACATAAATACGACGTAGCATAATTGCTGTTGGATCTTCACGATTAATTAAAAAATTTAAAAATCCATTGAACACAAAGCTGGACGGTGTTTCACCTGGATGAACGCGGGCACTCACAAATATCACTCTTTTACCACGAAATTTGAACGGGCGCTCTTCATCAGTCTCTGGGAACATACCCTTCAATCTTGCCTCTCGATCAGTTGAAATATTATGATGAGAACTTATTGTCAATACATCAAGTCTGCGTCCTTCCAATGATTTTATTGCACATTCACGATGATAATATATCGCATCTGTACATGATAAATTTTGTTTCGACATACGAATGTCAATTTTATTTAAGTAGTGTTGTAGATCAGAATACGTGAATGGATATGTGAAGGCAACGTAAATAACTGCTTTTGGATTCTCCGGAGTGTGAAATGTGAATGATAATGTAAACTCACTGCCTTTTTGGTCCATCTAAAAATATAACATGTTAAGTAAATTTAATGCAACCAAATTTTTATAATTATAAAAATAAATGTTATAATTACGGTGTATGTTGGTTTATCTCGTATTCTTTCCCAATGAGGATGTCCAGGAATAACTTTGAACACCGGACACATTCCTTGACTAAACATTTTCGATTGTCTATTAAGATTTACTACATTGAGCTTAACAATGACACCTTGAACTGGTGATTTGATACCAAAGTAAAACCATGTTCTATTATTATTTTGAAATTCTGTTCCATGACAGTCATGTTTGGTCCATACATTGAATTCGTAGTCCGGTGAATTTTCTGTGATCTTGCATGATTTGACCCCAGTTTCACAAGTATCTGAAAAGACAAAAAAAGAAATAAAAATAAATATTGTGAATAACTATTAATATTTTAAATTGCTTTAAAATTCTTTAAATTATTTATCTACCATGATCCTCAGTATCTGTGATTTTGATGGATTCTACCTTCGCCAAATTAGCTGAGTCAAAATTATTGTAGAACACAAAGTTGTCACATGTAATAGTTTGGGCCATCGTTGCCATGACCAATGATTGTTCATATAGTTCTCTGTGGAAACATCAATATCACTGCATTAATGAGTTAGAGTTAACGAAAATTGATTAAACAAATTTCGTCATGTTAACATTGCGTGTTTTGTCATGGTAAACGACAAGAAAAAATAATCAATGTCAAGTATGTCGCATATTATGAAAACTTTTCACGTGCCATATTATAAATTACTAAAATCGTTATCATGTAAATATTATCGTGAATCAAAGACAATACTGAAATAAACCTTGTTTTGTGACAATAAAGAAATGGACAAATCATCTTTATTTACATATGTTTTGACCTCTAATTCGTTAATTTGTTTTTTGATCAATCCCAACAAACCTTTCGATAAATCAGCATCGTTGTCGTTAGATTTGTTTAATGTTGCCCAATTTTATGAGAGCTTTTGAACTGCTCGTTTGCTTATTAATGTTGTGTTATTGTCCATTACAGACATGATTGTATCATAACACATTTCGCAACACTTATAATGTCAACATTGATCCCACTCATTGTTCATATCGTTCTTTCTCTCACTGTCCTTGTCAAATACCTATAATCTCTCCCTTTTGCTCTTCTGCTACTCCCTACACAACATACTGAACATACTAAAACTCGATGATTGAGAAGAGATACTTCAGAAGTTTCACATTATTTTATATATATAGATATATGTGTATTCCAAATACACTATTATATATATTTTATATATTTGAAGGTAACATAACATATATTGTTTACCACATTGTACTTGGGCGCTGAGTGCTAAGTGCCAACCATTAGATTCCCTAGAAATTGTTTCTAGAGATTCTCTATGGAGGAAGTCAATTGAAGCGCTTTCATTTTGAGGTTATCATCACTCACAAAACTCAGATCTGTCTATAAATGATAATCGAACAAATTCATTAAATATATTAATATGTAAATATATTATATGAGGAAATATTTAAATATATGCAACTTTGATAAACATAATTGATTAATGGTTATGTTGCAATGTTTAAATTTATAAGTTGCATATCGATTTTCAAATTTTTGCGCGCGTTGATGATTTTTTTAACAGTATACATATATACATAGTCGTAAACGTCCATTTTTCATGCTGAAGTCAATTTCATGCTGCATAATTGAAGGTTTTGTTATAATATTTGCATAAATATAGAGTATATTAGGTTTTAAAATATTTTTTTTTATTTTGTTATCATCATTTGTAATTAAATATTGATAATTAACTTTTAACCATTTGAAATTATAGTTGCTATTTGACACATTTGACATTTGTCGTCTCTCTTTCTCTCGTGCGAACCAATTGATATTTTTCATAGGTGTTTGAGCCTTGAGGTGATTCGTGTTTGTGGTATTTTAGAATTTATCCTGAATAAATATCGAGAAATTAGCAAGCTGCTATTATTTCACTAATCTAATATGCCGAAGAATAAGGGTGAGTTATTTTTCTTCTTCATGTAAAAATAAGTAATCCATATAATAAAAGTTGAAACAAATAAACTTTTGTATTTCACATGACTTTGTACAATGTGAACAATTTGGTTAGTTTTTTATTAACGTGACAATGACAATGTTGCATGCGAAATGTGCGAGTGATTTATCTATCGAGTTTTTTACAGTAAGATTACGGTTATTTATTACTTACGATTACTAAATTAATTTATTGTATTCAGGAAAGGGAGGTAAAAATAGGAGGAGAGGAAAGAACGAGAATGAAACTGAAAAAAGAGAATTGGTGTTCAAGGAGGATGGCCAAGGTACGTTAGAAGTTTCGTCAATGTTTTTTTTTTTTTTTTTTTCAAGGACATGAAATGAGAAGAAATTTATGATGAAATATTTTTTAATTATAATTTTTCTTTTGACAGAGTATGCGCAAGTGACAAAAATGTTGGGCAATGGAAGACTTGAAGCAATGTGTTTCGATGGTGTAAAAAGATTATGCCACATTCGTGGTAAATTACGTAAAAAAGTTTGGATTAATCAGGGTGACATTATATTGATTGGTCTTAGAGATTACCAAGATGCAAAGGCTGATGTTATTTTGAAGTATACATCTGATGAAGCCAGGAATTTAAAAACATATGGAGAATTCCCAGAAACTGGTAAATAATTGATCGTTTGCTAATCATTAGCAAATCTGCATTAGTATAATTTATTCAAAGAATAAGATTTTATGTGGTTTTTCCTTTCTTTTTTAGTACGTATCAACGACACAGTTACATTCGTGGAAGATGGCTTTGATGAGGACATTGAATTCGGTGATGAAATTAGCGATGATGATGAAGATGATGTAGATAACGTAAGAATTTTTTACTATTCTATGTACATGTGTAAAGACATTCAAGAAGAAAATTCATATTGTGCATTTTTGATAATCTGTTTCAGATCTGATAAGTTATAGCGGAATAGTGAAGAAAAATGGTAGGGAAGAAAATATAATATTGACACTAATTACAATCAGAGAAATGAGTTGATTCATGGAACAAAATAAAAAGAACATGAAGATGATAGGGCACGTGTTGAACTTTCGACTTTTTGGTATATGAATAATTGTATCTATAAATAAACTACCATGTTTTTTTTTCATATCGGTTGTCTTCTTATCCACACAACAGTATTTATATTTTTCAATACTATGTAAATGGATAAATGATCATGTTTTTTTCCCTTCTGAGAATGAAATTTTTAAATGTAAAAAAAGCACAATGTATGCAATAGAACAATTAGATTAATTTCACTACATTCCATGTATTAAATTAATTGTGTTATTATATTTAGCTCATTTTTTTTTATAACTTATATCCGAAATGTATTCAATATCCACCCGTAAAACAGATTAATTTAATTATTAATTTTCTATAAAATAGATGAATTACAATTAATTAATCAAATTCGTAAATAGCTAAATATTCAAATGTATGGAAATTTGTTTTGTAAAGCAAAAAATCTAGCAAAATTATCGATAAATATGTTAATATTGTCATTTTATTATTCCATTCCTGCGTGTGTTAAAAATTTATGCCACAGAATTTTAAAGAGTTAACATTATTTTATTTATTAAGCCGTCACAGATAACTTCTATCACACATTACAGTATGACTTTGAGATGTCCAACAAGTAAAAATACTGACAAGAAATAGGATAGAAAAGTTGCGAGGTCATAAGTGTTCATGAGCTGCGTGTTTTAAAAGGGAATAAAACTGAATTGTACAAAAAGTTATGAAAAATGATCATAGAATATTATAATAAAAGAAAATACTCAAATACCAATATTAAGAAAATTGTTAGTAGCAGATATACATTATTATTATCATTATCCTTGTTTAAAAAAAAATGCATATGTAGGAGCCAATAAAATATTTGATTGTTTGTTGTTGTGATTGTGCCTTTGGTCCTTACGTTGATCGGGCTCTAGGCAGAGTGTAATGAATACAATTTATGATGATCAAAGGTACAATAATTTGTAAATCTTAAATGTGCAGTCATATTTCTTCAATACAATATATTATATATTAATATGTATAATATTTATGATCTAGAAGATTTTTTATTCTAGATCTCTTTCGTTTCCATCATTTTATTTCTCTTTATTTAATTAATTATTTATATATATTTATATATATATTCTAAAAATTTTTCATTATTAATCGCTTCAACAAAAATGAATTTTTGAATAGCTTTAAATACTCAAATTTTCATTTTATCTCTTTTTCTTATTCTCTTCAATTTACCACCAAATATTTCCTGTGCAATTTATTTAATTTGACATTTCAATTAAATTAATTTTATATCTTTCACAAATAAAACTTACGCAATAAAATATAAATTAAAATCTGCATATTGAGATAGATAATTATTTATCAGTTTGTAAATATATAATCATGCAATGCAGCATTTAAGGTATCGTCGTACAGTAATTATTCTTTTACAAATAATAAAGAATATTACTGAGAAAATTAATGATAAATATACACAGTTGAAAAGCTGAATGGAAATACACCCGCGATTAAAACTAATTTTAATTCTATTCATGATTGCTGTAAAGATAATGTCGTGATGCAAAATCATTGAACAAGAATCATGTAAATGATAAAGAAACATTCGTATTCGGCATTTTCGTATTAACATTATAATGAATACATTTGGTGCTTCATAAACCTTCTTAAAATCATAGTGATGAAGCACATTAATTAATTATTTTATCTTTTCGTTTTTTTTTATCACCAACACAAGCTGATGCTTGAGAACCAGTCATTAACAACAGTAAGAAGAAACATTAATATTTTCTTTTAGCAAGCAATGCGCATAATCTTATCAAGCAAATAACAAGATATTCATTGACGATTGCATTACATACATTTGCATATTTGTTTCATTTATGTTGGAAGTGATATTTGCGCATTTTGCACATTGATATCTCTGGATATATGTTTATGAACTTTTATGTATTTTCAAAATTAATACACACTCACGCTTGTTATTCTGGTATGAATGACTGACAATAAATTGCTTTTGGGCGGTACAAGGATAAAGCATTCGAATGCGGACGGGCTGGCATGGTGAAGACTAGTGGAAAACTAGTCCAACTAGCTGATATACATATTTTTTTGATCATAAAAACGATCAAGTGCATGAATAAATTGGTATACAAATTTAAATTGAAGTCAAATCAAATGATAAAAAGGTATTATATATAAAATACAGGATAATAGGCCACAATACAAAGCGTGAGTTATTTTTGGGCAGCTCAGATAAAATTATATATTTCAGTGGAAAAAAATGTTTTTTTTTTTTCATGAATTTATGCTTGTTCTTAGATTAAAGTCAGCTTATTTAGTCTTCGTCTATTTGAAATTATAATTTTCGCTTAATTTATATAATGAGACATCTATTGTGCTCTTCTTTCTTCTGTCATGAATTGGTCGACAATTTTCTGCATAGAATCTTTAAGGTCATTACTTTCTTCAGTTCCACCACCTGAAGTTCCCGATGATGTTATAGTTCGTATCGTTCTCGTTATTCTGCACAAAGTAATATTAATTTATAATTAAATAAATATACATAAATAACTCAATTACTTATAACAAAACTATGTGAAATAGAATTTATAATATTTATTTATTCAACTTTAGCGTGATGATATTTAGTGTTGAATATTGTGATAGAATAATTGTTAATTAAACAAATAATTGAATTCATCATTATTTATTATAACTTCAATGAAACATATTATAAGATAATTTTGAATTTTTTTAAAAAGATTATTTTATTTGATGTAATAATACCTTTCGTTGGTTTCAGGATCGTACTCTGTCGTGATTGTTTCTACATAGGATGGCTCGCTGTGTTGCAAAAAGTCAGATTCTGTGGAGACATAAGAAGAATTGGATACAGAACATATTTTGAAAGTGTTGACCTTTAATTTTTTATTATACTCAATTTTTTTTTCGTTCAATTTATATGCGGTTAATATTCGCGGAAAATTTCTTTTTCCATCCACCGATATTTCGCACCAAGTTAAGTATATTACGATAATATCTTTGATTTATTTCGGTCAATTTTTACATCATGCCCAAACAAAGAATAAAGAGACTAGACACATAATAAATAAATAAAAAATTTCACAACATTACTGTGTTTCTCAAATGTCTGGCAGTCCGCAAAATCTGAATTATCTACGTTTGAATTATATTTTCATTCTGAACTTTATTTATAATTTTACGTTCTTCACATAAACTACGATAATTTCGCGCCGATTACGACAATTTTATCGTATCTTTTATCTAGCATTTACGACAATTCCTATTGTATAAAAAAATATAAATGTTTATCATTAGCATTTTTTTACTAATATTAAATTTCAATGCGAAATTAAAATATTTGGAATAAACGTTATTAAGCAACATTAAATAATATCATTAGACAGACAACTTACTGTATCGTTTGCACAAATATTTGAAGAGTGAAGTTAGCGATACTTTGCTTAAAAACTTTGATTCAATAACAATTTTAATTATTTATTAATCAAAAAAACATTTTATGTTTTTCTTTGAATATTCTCAAATCATATGTATCATTAATTAAACAGATAATACTATGATTAATCAAATCAATTTACAATTGAAATAAGATTATTAATGATTTGAAAACTAATTTCATAGTTATCCCATTATTTAAATATAATTTTCATGAAAAATTGTCTAACAATTCTCAAGTTTTTATATTCTGTTCAGCTTCTTTTTATTTATTCATCAATTATTGCACGACACGAACGTTGGTCCCTCTAAACTTTAGCTTTATCTTGAGATGTAATTGTTCTCAAAGGAGCTACAAAGGAGTTTAGTGTTTCTAATACAAGAATTCGGAAATCACATTATCATTGAAATCAATAGTGTGAAATTTAATTCAACCATTTTACAGCTTTTATGATAAAATTTGCAACAACTACACTTATATTAAACGTGCAGAGAATCCAATCACTGCACTACACATGTGAAATAGAAATAAAAAATAATTAAATATTATCATTATGCTCAAGCACTTTTGTATTAAAGTGCTATATAAATATATAATAAACAATACAATACAACAAAATGCATCATGCTAAATTTCACTAACTAATTGGATTTGCGTAAACATGTGTATGTGTATCAGAATAAAAATTACTATTAAATAAAATCATGCAATATAAATTCTAATTAATCTATCTAAAGTAATTGGAAAAAGAAAGCTTGTATTTAATTATTGATTCAAAATAAATTTCTACCATAATTTGTAGTCTGCTGATCAGTCTCGATTTTCTAGAATAAACTCATTTAGCATTTTAATTAAATTACAGGTGAACTGGATTACTTTTATATTTTTTTCTGCGATTGTATATGAAGTCATTTAGGGCTCTGTTTTAATAATATGAATAAGTATGATCATATCTCGTACCCAGCTTGCCTTGGGTCATGAGTTGATAGGGCATGTTGAAGTACTCGGGGTTCCAGTACAAGATAAATTGCGATTAGGCCAACCAACACCGCGATTGCCACGCACATCCAAGGCGCGCAGCTTGTTGTTCTACCACTAGTCTTCCATTTAGGTTTGGATGCAGCCCCTATGGGACAGCTTTTCTCGTTTGATCGGGCCAATTGTACCAAATTGTGCTCTGCTATACCACGTTAAATATTACATATGCGTCTTGTTCTATTATAGTCTATTTTATTCAATTCCAATAGTAAAATGCAAAAATAATGAACTATAATTCTGTGCCCAAAATTTATGAGAAATAGTTATGATGAAATAGCAAAGAAGTTCAATCCCCGATAAAGTGCAGAGCGTTTGGATGATGATTATTTTTTTTTTTTTTTTTTTTCATATATATTTATTGTATCATTTTTTTATATGTATATATATAAAATTAATCAATCGCCCCGATGAATAATGAATTGGTGGTGATCGTAGACGTAAACCCAGAATGCGAAAGCTCGCCGGATGAATGTAAATAAAAACCAAATGTTCGCATGAGTAGATATATAATTTAGATCATATGTATGTATGTATGTATATGTTTATTGTATATAAATATATAGACTTTGTTGATCGACTATTGATGGTATCATATTGATGATAGTGAAAGGCAACCTAAAGAATCTTCAATTATTTCCTCGTGACAAGCTTTGTTTTTCCTTATTACCAAAAGTATTTGAACAAAAGAAACAATGTGTGCTTTCCCTTTATCCAAATTTTTTTATTCATTTATCATCTTCTCATTATTACATGCAGCTAGAATCGTGCAAATGCATTTTCAAAGCCCTGATAATGGAAGCATGCAAAAAAAAATTGGACTTTTCTTAATATATGAAAATTAAAAAAATTAAAAAATGATAAGAAATGCACCAATTCCAGAAATACCGGGGAAAAATCGTGTGATAGACAGAAAGCAGCGGATTTTTTTTTAAATGTATGAAGCTTTTTATCTCTCTATAGTTATGAGAGATGCCGATGATAAGGAAGAATTTTTTTTATAGGATAAAATTTCGGGAATATTTGAAGGAATTGATTAAAGTTGTTTAGCAGGATATTTACATCGCTTACTTAGAACTGTTAGCTGTGAGTGAGGTACCTTGGTCATCTTCCAAAGGGGAAAGTTCTGCACCTTCATGTAGAGCAACATCTGATCCACTCGAGCTGCCAATTGTTCGCCTCTTGCTTAATGATCGTCTTCTTGGCCGTGGTGATCCTTCACTGTCGCTGTCGCTTGGTAAATCATGTCTAGAATCACCATTTTTAGCAAAACCAGCTTCACCCGAACTAGGTGACATGTCCATCGAAAACTGCCCTCGATCCCAATTATCCTGATCATCATGTGACTTTGTAGATGACTCCCATGAACTCTTTGTACTGATAGATCGTGTTTTTTCCTTGAGTGTAATATCAGAAGTGTTTTCTTCATTCATTTTATCATCCTTTGATTGCAATGAAGACGTCTGTTGTGTCACTGTGGTAGTGGTGATTTTCATATTATATCCGCTGGTCTTGATTAGATCCTGAAGCTTCTCGATATCTGTTGATGGATCTGTAAGTCCTTGGGACACTGTTGTTGTTGTTATAGTTTTTGTGCTAATTATTCGGTCTGTTTCGTCTGCTGGTAATAAATGCGAAACTATGGTAGTAGTGTCATTAATATCTTCTACATTGGTGATTAATTTATCAGTCTCTGCTGCTTTTATAATTTCTTCTTTAGTTATGTCAATTGTAGTCTTCTCCCTTACTGTCTTCACTGGTATACGGCTTTTTTGACTTAATTCATCGCTGCATGATGAATCTGATGAGATAGCGGGTCGAGATTTGAGTGAAAATTTGGTCAACTCTGGTATTTTTGATTTTGGACTCTTGGATTTCTGTTGATGTTGATGTGGAGTTTGATGATTGGTCTCGAGGTTGAGAGTGAGTTCAGGCTTGTTGACAGACGACGACAATGATGATGAGTCGACGGAGTGACGTGGAGCGGGAACGGGTTGCTTAGTCGGAGTAGAAGTAACATGCCTCTCTACAGTCCCATCAATCTCAGCCGAATCATGCCCTGACCCATCCAAAAGGACACGGACAAGAACAGGAACAAGGGCATAAAGCACATTGATACAAACTAAATAAATTTCAACTTTCTAGCCCAGCTGTAAATATTAGTTTTTGTACACTGCTTTCATTTAATAAATTTTTATTTTTCACTTTCCCCCACACAATTATTTTCTCTCATCGTCTTATTCGGCGACAATGCCATGAAGAATAGAGAGATAGGGAGAAAGAATGAGAGTAGGGACAGCCTCCATCAGTTGATTTGAAGTTAGGTTTTGAGATGGTATCAATATTACATGAATTTTTATAATTATTTTTTTTTTTAGACAATAACAATGATAAAAAAACACTCATTTGAACAATGTTGTTAGAATGCACTTCACTGAAAGCACACGCTATTATATAATGAAATAATATCATGGATGTTAAGGAGCTTAAGTTATCAGATGCAACATCTATATGAGTTTTTGTTCGTTAATCGTTCAATGAAACGCATTCATGAAGTATTAGTGTGATAAGCGTCAGCAAGTGCTAACTATGGAAGATAAAGCTAAATATAACTGAGGGTACCAAAAAAGTTGAAAATACTCTAACGTACTGATTTCTTCGGCTATATCACCTAGTATTTATCAGTTAATATATCTGCACTTATTATCATTCATAAATCGCGATATTCTCGCAATTAATGATAACAGTATTTTTACCTGATTTGCCTGCAGCCAGCGCCTCATCAGCAAGAATTTGGGCACGTTTGGTTGCTTCCTCGGTCACATCTGTAAAAACCCACCAAATAAATATATGAGTTTTAAACATATTCAATACATTTTAAACAATTAAAGCGGTGATTTAAACAATGGTGATTAGAATGAAATGATGAGATGTTCCCTGTCCATATTCATAGAACCGCATGCTTCAGTAGACCGTGGGTTCTCCTGTTAATTAAACTTTATCGGCATTACTTACTGTACGGCAATAAGTTCATTATTTCCAATTAATTTTTCTTCAATTATTATTCGCGCGGAGAATAGGTTCTTTGATAGGAATATAAATGATAACAAAAGACAATGATGATGGACTTATTCCATAAATTTCACAGAGCAGTGTCGTTGTAAAAGCTGCCACAGAAAAAATTGTGAACGTAAACTCACAGAAGTAATGCCTGAAAAACATGCATTGAACTCAATTAACCGAAAGTGATAAAATAAAAAAAAAATTATTGTTAGAATGAAAAAAAAATTGCAAATCAATTATAATACGGTTATTACTATTTGTCATTGCAAAATTACACCGGTAAAAACAATATTGCTGCTCATCAATGATTATATTTTACAATCCAAACGATTTGTTCACAATGGGGTAGACGATGATAATATATATATAATTTATATTATCATTGTTAGAATTTTTAGATTATTAAATTATTAATACTGAAAGTCTATGACGAAATCGTGGTATATGACATATGCATATTATTATAATTGTTTTCCATTTTGCCGAAAAAGGCAAATGGAATGGAGATAATGAAAATAAAAAATAAAAATATAATAAAGGATTAAAACATATACATTAAAAGCATTAAATAACTGAACGAAAAAATCAGGTTGTCATGTTACACACAGCTGGTATGTAATTATAGTATATGTATATGTAACACAATCAATCATTATTTTGAAGGTACCTTTAATGGTAATGTCACCGAACTCGTCGGGGCTGGGTGGCGGGATCGCCGCTGCCGTCCTCACAGACTTTGTTATGACTGTGGTGACGGAATGACGTGCGTGAGGCTCGAGGTGCCCTAATTTATTCGCATCAGCATTATCATCGAGTCTATCAATCGACTTTGATAATGTACCCCCCTCAATTCTTACTACCTTAACCTCACTCACTTCTTTTACTTTACTTGACTCATTCATCGGACTCATTTTTTGTTGAATACGTGACATTGATTTCCCCGTAGACTCAAAGTCCTTTGGACTTTTCCTATCTGATCTATTCAAAGAATGGGCCAACCCTAATGTATCGTCTGAATCTTGTTCATGCGTTTTTAGTGAATCGATATCATGAAGCGGAGAAGATACGTCATAGCTTCCGGAAGCTTTCATTTCCTGCGATTCATTTTTTGTGTCCTCCCAGAATTTTTCGGCCGCATCTTTTATATTCTCTGATGTATGATCGACTTCTTTAATTATTTTAATTGTTGCACTTTTTGCGCCTTTACCTAAACTAGAAAAAAACCCTTCGGATTTTGCTTCGTTTCCTTTGGATTTATCTGGTGAAATTTTACTTTTTTGTTCACCCTGAACACTATCATGAGAAGAAGGAGATCTTAATGGAATTTCAGTATAGAACATTGAACTATCTACGCTGTGCTGTACAGCTTGTTCTAAATCTGCTGTCATTTGCTGTCTAATAACTTCCTCATCTTCTACAAATTCTGGTGCTATTTTGTCGTTTTTCAATGCTTTTGTGGTAACGTCCTTAGATTCATGCTTTGGACGGTTCTCTTCGTCTCTGGCTTCGTGTTTTGTTTCATCCCAAAATTCTTTCACTTCATCGGTTACTTCGTCAACTGCATGCTTCGCCCCCTTTATGATGCCCGAAAAGAATCCACTACTTTTTTCTTTTCCTTTTTTCACTTCTGTTTCAATTTCAGTCACATCTTTTTGAGAGTCATCAATAGTCTTTTCTGCATGTTTCTCCAATTTATCTGCAGAATCTTTAGTTACTTTTACTGCCTTTCCAGTGTCAGTTGCAATAGTTTTCTCTGAAGTACTATTCAACGAGTCTTTAAGGGATGCCAACGGACCTTTTCCTTTTTTCGATTTCTCGAATAATTTTCCTTTGGTTTTTACCTCTGCAGTTTTTATATCAGCAACAGTTTGTTCTTTGATATTCTCCACATCTTTTCCAATATCTGTTGCAATTTTTTGTAATTGTTCTCCCTCTTTTTTCGTCTGCTGTTTAATATGGGTCCCGAATTCCTTGACGTCATCTGTTACTTCATCATTTACATTTTTAGTACCTTTGAGAATACCAAAAAACATTCCTGTATCCTTGTCCTTTTTCGCTTCCTTCTCGATTTTGGTTTTCCTTGTTTTTGGAGATTTAGCGGAATCGATTCCACTAGACTTTTTGTTTTCGTCAGTCTTTACAACTGACATAGCTTCTTCAGATACCTTATCTTTGATCGTTTGGGCTGTGATAGACAATTCTTTTTCAGCGTTTTTGATAGTTTTTTCGGCATGATCAGTTGCAATCTTTAGTTTTTTTTCGTCATCTTGTGCTTCTTCTTTTGTTTCATCCCAGAATTCTTTAACATCATCAGAAACTTCATCGACTGCATGCTTAGCTCCTTTAATGATACCCGGGAGAAAACCTGAACTTTTATCCTTTCCTTTCTTCGCTTCTTTTTCGGTTTTTTGCTTTCCGGTTTCTACAAAATTTTTAGCTGCTGCCATATCTTTCTTCGATTGTTCAATAACTATTTTTTCGGTTGATTCAATATCCTCAACAGCTTTATTCACAAGATCTTCTGTTGACTTCATGAGTTTCTCAGGAATTTCCGAGATTTCTTTAACCTTACCACTATGGATATCATTCTTTACACTTTCTGCAAGATCATCTGCAGATTTTTGAATACGCGTTTTCTCCTCCGAAGCTTCATGCCTAGCTTCATTTAAGAAATCCTTAACGCTCTCAACTGTGTCATTCGATGCTTGCTTTGTTTCTTTGAGCATGCCAAAGAACATACCAGCAGTTTTGTCCTTCATCTTTTTAGCATCTTTTTCTATTTTGTCTTCTAATTCCTCTGCGAATGCCGTATCTTTTCTTACTTCTTTATCGAAGGCATCTTTGATTGCTTTACTATCTTCCCCCATTTTATTCGCAGTATCTTTTGCTGCTTGTGCTGTTTGTGATGATGCATCAGAAATAGTTTCAGCGGTTGATTTTACTACATCAGTTATTGACGCTTTAGCTGACATCGATTTTTCTTGAACTTTATCATTAGCTTTCTCGACACCAACTGCAATTTTTTCTACGCCTGCTGTGACATCACTAGTTAATTTATCTTTTGCATCTTTAGCAACTTGGGCTACTTCATTTGCTGTATTTTTAATTTGTTCTTCTTCTTTTCGAGCTTGTTCTTTCGTCTCGTCGACAAAATCTTTGATGTCCTCTCCGACTTTATCAGCTGTGTGTTTAGCACTTTTGAATATTCCAGAGAATAAGCTTTTACCCTTTTCTTTAGTTTTTTTTGCATCTTTCTCTGCTTTGTGTTTAGTAGCTTCGACAGAGCTTCCAAATGTTTTAACTTGGTCGTTTATTTTCTCTTTAGCTACGGCAACATCTTCCTTGACTCCTTTTATGATTGATTCTTTAGTTTCATGAACATCCCTGGCAATTTCATCTGCCTTATCATCTATTTTCATCATCACTTTCGACACCTCCTCATCGACTTTTTCTTTTCCATCATGCGCTTTTTTTTTCAAAGCTTTCATCTGTTGACTTGTATTATTTTCCACGGATTCAGCACCACTTATTAAAGTTTGTGTAGCATCATTTAATGTATCAGTGATGAGTCCTGTGTCCTCTTTTATTTCCTTATCAACAGCATCTTTGAGTAATTTACCGTCAGCACCGACTTTTTTTCCAGCATCTTTTACTGCTTGAGCAGTTTTTGATGCTGTATCAGAAATGGCTGCACCAGATGCTTTAATTGTATCAGTTACTGCCATTTCACTTGCCACTAACTGTTCTTGAGCGTTATCTTTTGCTTTCTGAACACCACCTACAATTTTGTCCACACCAATCACGATATCAGTAGCTAACTGGTCACTAGCACCTTTAGTTGTTTGAGCAGCTTCATTTGCTGTCTGAATGGCGAGCTCCTTTTCTTTCTGAGTTTCAGCCTTTGTCTCATCTACAATATTGTTGACATCATCTGTGACTTTATCAGCTGTATGTTTAACCCCTTTGAATATTCCAGAGAATAATCCTTTACCTTTGTCTTTAGCTTTCTTGGCTTCTTTATCAGCTTTATGTTTGGTAGCTTCGACTAAATTTACTGCAGCCTCAGTTTCACGGCTTATTTTCTCTTTTGCATGCTTAACGTCATCTTTGACTTTTTCAATAGATTTTGTTTTAGATTTATCGAAATCTTCAGAAATTTCGCGTGCTTTCTTTTCAACTGATTTAGTTGCCTTTGATGATGACAAAGCTATTTTTTCTGCAGTATCGTGAGCATTGTCTTTTAAAGCTTTAGCTTGTTGTTCTAATTTAACCTTGGTAGCGTCAGCGCCTTCTGCAACATCATTCAATTTATCAGTAACAACTTTTGTATCCTCTTTCACCTCTTTATGAACGATGTCTTTAGCATTTTCAAAGGCTTCTTCAACATTTTTTCCAGCCACTTTTGCAGCTTCTGATGTTTTCGCTGCTGTATTTGTTATAGCCTCACCAGCAGATTTTATTGCAGAACTTGCAGCATTTTTACTGCTCACTATTTTTTCTTGAGCTTTGTTTTTAGCTTCCACAGTATCATTGGCTATTTTATCTATGCCTCCTTTGATATTGGTGGTGACATTATCTTCAGTATCTTTGATAGCATGAGCTGTATCCAACGCTGCTTGTTTGGCGCGTTCTTCTTCTTCTAGAGCTTCTTTTTTCGTTTCATCCACGAAATCTTTGACATCCTCAACAACCTCGTCAGCTGCATGTTTGACACCTTTCAATAATCCAGAGAAGAAGCCCTTACTTGCTTCTTTTGCTTTTTTTCCTTCTTTTTCAGTTTTATGTTTAACATTTTCTACAGATTCAACCACTACCTCCGCTCCATCACGTATTTTTTTATCAACAATCTTGACATCGTCTTTCAATTCCGTGATAGTTGCATTTTTTGCTGCGTCAATGTCTTTGATGATTTCACGACCTTTATCATCCACTGATTTTGCGGCTTTTGCTGTATTCTCAACGACCTTATCCGTGACATCCTGAGTCTTGCCCTTCAACATTTTCGCATTCTGCTCTATTTTATCTGTTGTTATTTTTGCGATACTTGTAGTAGATTCAACTGCAACAGCTAATTTTTCTCCAACTAATTTCGTATCTTTCGTTAGTTCTTCATTAACAGATTTTTTGATTTCACCCATTTTTTCACTACCTTTTCTTGTGATATTTTCCGCTACTTGAGATGTTTTAGCTACCGTATCAGAAATCGTCTGACCAGCTGCTGTAGATGTTTCAGAAATGGCTGAACCAGATGCCGCCAATGCATCATTTACTGCATTCTTACCAGATTCCAATGTTTCCTTAGTCTTATCTTTAGCTTCTTCAACACTATCGACAATTTTTTCTGCACCTGATTTGATACTAGCAGTTGTTTTATCTTTTGCATGCTTGATAGTTTGATTTAATTCATCTGCTTCTTGTTTCAATCGTTGTTCTTCTTCTAGAGCTTCTCGCTTCGTATCATCTACAAAGTCATTGACATCTTCAGCAACTTCATCAGTTGCGTGCTTGACCCCTTTCAAAATACCGGAAAAGAAACCTTTGCCTTTTTCCTTAGTCTTTTTTACTTCTTTATCAGCTTTGGCTTTAACCGCTGTTGCAGTTTCGACTGTGGCTTCAGCCGCCTCAGTGACTTTTCCTTTCATATGCTTTACGTCTTCTTTAACTTCTTTAACAATAGAATCTTTTGATTTTTCGGCGCCGTCAGTAACATTTTTTGTAGTATCATTAATCATGTCAACTCCATGCTCTACTGAGTCTATTATTTTTCCTTCGACCGTTTTAGTGGTGTCAGCGATTATTTTACCAGTTGTCTCGACTGCATCAGAAATTGTTTCTTTCGCAGCAATTACTTTATCATGTGTTGCATTCTTCATGTCATCGACGTTATGGGAAACTTGCACCACGCCCTCAGTGATATTGTCACCAACACGATCTATTTCAGATATTATGCCTGCAGTTGTTTTCTCCTCAATATTTTTCGCATTTTTTGCCGCCTTCACAGCTGTAGATGGCAAAAGGCCCTCAGTCCCTGAAGATTCTTTGACATCATCAGTAATATCATCAGATGTTTGCTTTCCTCCTTTGAAAATTCCAGAGAAAAAGCCTTTGCTCTTTTCTTTAGCTTTTTTGGCTTCTTTTTCAGCTTTATGCTTAACAACTTCAGCAGAATCAGTTATAGCTTTGGTTTCATCGCTTACTTTATCTTTCACAGTTTTGAAATCTTCCTTTAACTTTTTTTCCGCTGCCTTTTCAGATTCATCGATAGCTTTTGTAACTCCATGTGTTTTTTTGTCAACTACTTCAGCAATTTTTCTTGCATCACCGGCTATCTTTGCTTCAGCATCATGAACTTTAGCCTTTAGATCTTCACTTTCTTGCTTTAGCGTTTTCTTGGCAAGCTCTGTGTTGTCAATAACTTTTGTATCGATTACGTTTATAGTGTGTTCAATATGTTTACCAACGTTATCAGTAGTTTCTTTCACAATCTCTCCTGCTTTTGTCGGAACGTTAGAGATTGTATCGCTAGTTGATTTTACTGCTTCTTTACCATTGCCAAATTTGCTTTGCAGTTCAGCATCAGCCTTTTCAATAGAATCAGTAAATTCTCCGACTTCTTTCTTGACTTCATCTGCCATATCCTTAACATTATCTGCTATATCACTAGATGTTTGTTTGGTACCTTTAAATATACCTGAGAAGAAACCACTACCCCGAGCTTTGCTTTTCTTTGCTTCTTTTTCAGCAGCTTCTTTGGACGCCTCATTAGCACTTGCTGTTACCTCTTCGACTGTGTTTTCTATTCTTTTAGCTGCATCATCCAATTTTTGTACGACATCTTCGTTAAGACTTTTACTTTTTTCGCCTGTTGTTAAAGGAACCGTTTCACTTACAAAATTGTCAGCGGCAGATTTTCTATCATTTCCAGCAAGTAATTTTTCTTCTGCATCCATTATAGCCTGTGTTTTTTCATCTGAAGCTTCTCGTTTGAACTCATCCAAGAAGTCTTTGACATCAGCGGTGTCATCAGTAGAATGTTTAGATCCTTTGAAAATCCCGGAGAAAAAGCTCTTACCTTTTTCTTTTGCTTTTTTAGCATCTTTATCGATTTTATGTTTAGCAACCTCGGCAGAATCAACAATTACTTTTGCTCCGTCACTTACTTTACCTTCGATAGCCTTCATATCATCATTGATCTCCTTAATCGTTGCTTTTTTGACCTCGTCAATATTTGTAGCGACATCATCGGACTTTTTTTCAATTCCTTTAGCAGTTTTAGATACATCTTCCATGATTTTTTCTGTAGTATCATGTACTTTGTTCTTCAAAATTCCTTTTTGTTGTTCAGCTGCATTTTTAGTGATTTCGGCGCCATCAGCTATAGATTCTGAAGCACTAGTTAATTTATCTTCAAGAAACTTAACATCTTTCTTCATTTCTGCATCAACAGTGTCTTTAATTGCTTCGATTTGGTTATCAATTTTTTTCGAAGCATCTTGAGCAGCACGTGATGTCTTTTTACCTGCGTCAGAAAATGCTGCTCCAGTTGACTTCGCTGTATCAGTTACGGCAATTTTACTATTCTCCAATATCTCTTGACCTTTATCTTTTACTTTCGCAGCATCGTCTGCCATTTTTTCTACATTCGTTTTTACGTCAGTAACTACATTATCTTTAATATTTTTAGCTGCTTGAACTGTTTCTGTTACTGCATGCTTGGTTCGTTCCTCCTCTTCCAGAGCTTCCTTTTTTGTTTTATCTACAAAATCATGGATATCTTCAGCTACTTCATCGGCCGTATGTTTAACGCCTTTGAATAAACCAGAGAAAAAGCCTTTGCCTGCTTCCTTAGTCGATTTTGTCTCCTTTTCAATTTTACGTTTAACATTTTCTGTACCGTCAACGACTGCTTTAGCTTCATCTTTCATTTTTTCCTTGACCGCCGTGGTCATCTTTTCTTTATCATCTGTAATTTTTTTAATGGTCGCATCTTTAGTACTATCAACGTCCTTAACAATTTTGCATGCTGTTTCATCAACAATTTTTGCTGCATTAGATACATTTTCATTGATTTTATCACTAATGCTGTGTGCTTCATTCGTTAAAGCTTTCGTTTGATTCTCCATTTTAATTTTAGCAGCATCTGCACTATCTGCTATAGATTCAGTTACTTCACTTAATTTATCCGTAATGAGTTTTGAGTCCTTCTGTAATTCTTTATCTAAATCATCTTTAACTTTTCCTACATCTTCACTCAGGTTTTTCGCAGTATCTTTTGCGGCAAGTGTTGTCTTGGTAGTTGCATCCGATACAGCTGCAGCAGTAGATGTCACTGCATCACTCACTGTTTCCTTGGTAACTGCAAGTTTCTTTCTAGCTGCATCTTTAGCTTTTTCTGCATCTTCCGTGAAGTTTACCACATTTGTTTTGATATCAGTAGTAATCTTATCTTTCGTATCTCCAATCGCTTGTGCTGTACCTTCTACAGTACGTTGGAATTGCTTTTCTTCTTCCAGAGCTTCATCTTTCGTTTCATCGACGAAGTCTTTGATGTCTTCTGCAACTTCATCAGCTGCATTTTTCACACCTTTAAATAAGCCAGAAAAGAAACTCTTACCTTTTTCCTTGGTCTTCTTTTTCTCTTTGTCAACTTTATCTTTAGCTAATTCTGCATTGTTTGTGACTGTTTCAGATACATCAGTTACTTTTTGTTTAATTAGTTTTGTATCATCTTTCAACTCTTGGTCAATTTTATGTCCAGTATCTTCGGCAGCTTTAGATACCGCAGTTAGAACATTTGTTATACTTTCATTCTGTCTATTTGCAGCATCAATGACGGCATCTTTATCAGAAATTAATTGATTTTGCACGTCGTCGACACCGTTGGTAAACTTCTCCACAGCTTTCTCCTGCTTCATCTTCACTTCTTCGGTAATATTACTTTTGACATCTTCTCCCATACGTTTAATATTTTCCTCTTCTTTCTCGACTTTCTTTTTCGTATCATCAACTAACTTTGTGACATCATCCACTACCTCATCAGTAGCTTGTTTTCCTCCTTTGAAGATACCAGAAAAGAAACCCTTGCTTTTATCTTTCATTTTTTTCCCCTCCTTCTCAACCTTTTCTTTAGTTTCCTCTGCAGTATCATTGACTTTGCCAATTGCACCAGCTATTTTGTCTTTTGCATCTTTTGTATCTTTTTGAATTTCTTTGTCAGCGGATTCTTTGACCATTTTGACCTCATCTTCAATGTTTCTGGCTAAATTACTGCCTGCTTTCACTGCATTTTCGACCTCTCCAACAACTTTATCTTCAGTTGCTTTCACAATTTGTACTACAGTGTCTTTTCCATCTTTCAGCTTCTTCTTGGCCTGACTCTTTGATAGTTCAATGTCATTATCAACACCTTTCTTTGTTTCTGAGATCGTCTTAGACACCTTGTCCTCTGCCAATCGAACAGCAGCAGGTACATCACGTTTAATATCTTCGGCAGTTCGTTCTATTTTTTCTTCATCATTTTTGGCTTCTTCTTTTGTTTCATCCCAGAATTCTTTTACATCTTCCGTTACCTCGTCAACTGCATGTTTAGCACTTTTGAGTATTCCAGACAAGAATCCACCCTTCTCATTAACCTTTCCAGGCTTTTCATCTTGTCCCTCTATTTGCGATTCACTTTTTACTTCAATTACTTTCTCACATTCTGGTGCCAATGGCGCTGATGGATAAGGATACTCTTCCATAATTGCAGATATATTTTTGGTGTCATCAAGGAACTTAGCTGTAGCAATTCGCAATTCTTCATCTTCATTGTCAACGATTGATGGACTTTTTTCTTTAGACTTGCTCCTACTTCTTACATTACTTTTAGGACTTTTGAAAATTCCAAATATTCCTCCTTTGTCTTGACCAGTCGTTTTTGATTCCAATTGATCAGTAACTGTAATATTTTTATTTTCTATCGAATCTGGGACTGGAGTAGATTCAATTACTTCAGGGTCTTTTTGAGGCTTCGTTTCAGAAGCATCAAAGCTACCAGTAATTTCAGCAGTTTTTCGCGTGTCTTCCAAAAATTTAGATGTAATTTGCCGCAATTCTTCATCACCGCTATCAAATGATGGCTCTTTGGATGTGCTGCGGTCTCGAGATCGACTTTTAGTTTTGTTCTTCAATTTAGGACTCTTGAAAATTCCGAAAAAGCCATTACTTCTGTGCTTTGATTCATCTCCGGAATCTTCGAAATCACTTGATTTTCTTTTTTCTTTTTTATCCATACTTTCAGTTGTTCTAGCAGTAATACGAACTTTTGGCATTCCTTCAGCAACTTCTGGAGTAGGGCTTGTGTCTTTATGGTAATCTATGAGTTTTGTTGTGGTAACTGTCGTTGTAGTAATAGTTGTCGCATTAGTGTCGTTCTTTACAGGCGATTCTTCAAAATTGTATGATGTCCCTTTCAATTTATCCTTGGGTACATCAGAATTTACTGTGATAGATGTAACAAATTTCTCCACTTCAACGTTCTTTTGCTCCTGTGGCAGCTTTTTCGAAATATTTGGCTCAAACATATTGTCCGAGGCCCGCTTGGTATCTTCTAAGAACGCTGCCGTAGCGATTCTCAATTCTTCATCACCACTATCAAAAGAAATGTCTTTTGATGTATCTTTGTCTTTCGATGTACTTCGTCTTTTATCTTTGGACTTTGGGCTTTTAAATATTCCGAAAAATCCTCCAGACTTCTCTTTTGCTTCATCACTGATATCGCCGATGTCCGTTTTTGGAGCTGAGGATTCTGGTTTACTGTTTTCTGAAGATGTAGTGACCGACAATATTTTAGTTTTTTCATTGGAACGTTTCACATCCACTGGTGACTTTAATTCTTTACTTGCACGTTTTGAATCAACATTCACGGTATTTCCTTTATCTCGAAGAGAGTCTTTTACATCCTCAACTACCACTGCACTTTTAAGGACAGCTGTGTCAACTTCGTCCTTTGTTTTATTTATTGATTCGTCAAGTTTTCTTATTTTTGAATCTGCAGCGTTCTTTGCAGATTTGATGTTATCTTTCGCACCATTCACAACTTTTTCTTCAATATCTTCGACTTTTTTAATATTTTTTTTATTGATTAATTCTGCTGATTTATTTACGTCCTGTGTGGCTGTATCAAGGTCGCTTTCAGCTTTCTTGGTACCTTTAAATAAATTTGAAAAGAAATTGTGCTTCTCTTTGGGTTCATCTGAATCTTCGGATGCATCTCGAGGTACAGGTTTCTTATCTGTTGTAATCACTTTATCAGTTTCTGATAATTCGGACTGTCCATTTGCGGGTTTTATTTTAGGTTCATGTGATTCTGGAATAAATGCTTCGGCACTGCGTCTCGAATCATACAAAAAATCAGCAGTGGCCCAAATTGGATCGCGCTGTGGTTCCTGTTCGGGCAACTTAGTAGGACTAACATAAACTGACTTCGTTGAATCGAATTCTGGATAAGTTGGTGATACAGCAGGCATGGACTGATTTGCAATTTTTCTCGTGTCATCCAGGAATTCCCGAGTGGCGGCTCTTACCTCCTCATCACCACTATCAAATGAAGTTTCTTTTGAATCTTTTGATTTTCCCTTTTTCAATTTCGGATTCTTGAAAATACCGGAAAAAATACCGCTCTTCTTCTTCCCATCATCTTTAGTTTGTTCAGATGAAATATTGTAGACATCGTCATATGCCGATTTTTTAGGCTCACTTTCTATCTTCTTCGGATCTTTACCAAATTTAGAATTTGAAATATCCTTTTTGGACTCGCTAACTTTTCCCTTTGACTTGGACTTTGGTGTTTTATCAGCTACTTCCTTATCCTCTTTCGACAATTTTTCCTTTTCGCTTGTACGTTTGTCATCAGCCGGCATCGTAACAGGGTCGATCGCGACCCTGGTGATGCCTTCGGCTTTCACCTTGGCGCGATCGGTTGGAACGTTTGTACCAAACGCAACCGTCTGCACTTCTGGCTTATCAACTATTGATTTACTCATAGTAATTACCTTCTTCTCAATTATAGGACCACTGCTTCTTACAGTTGTTTTTGTCATAACATCACTAACACCAATGCTTGGTAATGTTTGCTGTTCAATTGTCTCCAATCCAATTACGGGATCATTAGCGCCAAAGAAATTTATCTGACCTGGTGTTAAAGTTTCTTTAACTAACGTAGTCTTAGTGACGATTGACGCGGAATTCGGATGATCTTTGCTTGTCGTGACGATTGTTTTAGAAATGATTTTTCCGCCACGCGAATCATCAATAACCACACGTTCCTTTTTAATCAATGGTTCAATGGACGCTTCTCTACTATCTACGACGTCTTTTAACATTGCACCCTCAATACTCTGAATTAAACTCTCATTGTCACGCGGCCCTAATGCACCTTCTGCCTCTTTACCCGCGTCACGATACACCCCCGACAACCCCTCCATCGCTAATATCTCCTTCTCTTTCTCGGCGTCTTGTATAACACCTGTTAATTAAGTATTACAACATTTTAGGCATGTCTAAAAAAAAATGTAATAAAATATAATACATATTTGATTGTAATAATTTTCTTGATTTTATTTTTTTGCGGTAATTGCATTGAGTATTTAATTATTGTCAGTTCATTGTTTAAATATTAGCTGAAGCTGTAAAATATTCGCAATAATTTTATTGAATAATTTTAATTCATCAGCTTGCCATTAACGATAAGAACGAGAGGTTAAAATTTAATCGTGTTTTATGTGCGCAAGTGTTTGTGCTATGGAGCAGCCATCCCCTTTTTTTCTATATCTAAAAAACTAAATAAATGTTTTTGAGCTTTTTAATACATTGGCATTTTATATTTAAACCTTACTACAGAAATAATATTTTTGTTTTGATAGCGATTTACAATTAAACGTTATTTACAATTGAATTGATTTCAAGATGATTAGTATATTTCGTTTTGGTAATTCATTTTTTAGCAAAAAAATTTGTGTAATAAATTAACTAACAGCTAAAATAATATTGAGTTAGTCACTTCATTCCGAAAGTAACTACATTAATAGTTATCATTCACATGTGATAAACCACAAACCTAAACCATAAAAAAATAATTTTCATAAAAGGATTTTATTATTAAGATTTGTAAAGCAATTTAATCAGACAAGAAATATTTTTTTTATCAATCATTGGTACATTCAGTATAAATTTATCGAGAACTTAATATTATTACTGAAGTTGATAATAATATTAATATCTCATATTGAATAAATGATTCTTGCATTTAATAATAATTTATGTTTCTTGAAACACATTAAAAAAATAAAGCGAGGTATCAGAATACAAATTTTACTATTCATCAAAAAGTAATAAAAACATATTAACTCAATTGATCTATCCACTGCAAGTGATAAATTAGCACGTAAAAAAAATAACGATTGAAACAAATAAATCACCCTTTAAATTAATTAAACGACAGCTGCTCCGTGCGCTCATACAACCAATTCATGCAACGCCAAGTACAGTACTATTTTGTCTGCGATTTTGCATTTAGCAAAATCAAAAATTTTGCTGAAAATGATAAATATAATGAAAATCATCGATGAGGAGACAGAAATAGGAAAAATTAAGTAGAATAAATAATTTGCAAGTTAATTCGTGAGTTTTTTCATGAACATTTATATAAAAAAACTCTCATCAGCTAAGCAACATGATTTGTAGCTATTAAATGACCATGATAATGTCGCATTGGAAGCGAGAAAAAATAATTATTCTAAACCTAAACCATTAAAATATAACCACATGAAATAATTGAAAGCCATGTTGAATAGTATCAGCAATGACTTCGAAATATGACCTGCAGCTGAGCGAAAAATTAATATTAATAATACATGTTACTAAATAAAGAGTGCTATGTACACTGTTATCAATCAATAAAAAAAAAAAACAATGTTTTGTCGCTTATTCTTTGGGTATAAAGTGAAGCAAAATACATTTATAGAGACATCTATGTAGCTGGATCGTGTGTAGAATCATCATATTAATTCTCAAGGCCATCAAGAAAATGCGAATTGCAAAGAAAAGATGGTCGTTGTTAGTTAATACAATGATTATGAACACGATTTCGCAAACGAACAAACGTCAACTTATATACTTTTGCTTGAGTAGCAATGCTGCTGCAGCGTGCATCAGCATTACTTATGTATTCAGTATTCTATTCATTTATATTTGATGAATAATCAGTGTCGCAGCGATTTTTATTTATGCGCTTTGGCCATTCATGCTATACGGAATTACTCATTATTAATAAGAAAAGATAATATAAAGTTGATGAAAAGAAAAAGAGAATATTATTGCGATAATGAATAATAACACTCTAGATCTTGAGCTTATTTTTTTTTAACATTGTTATACGCCGTGCTTGCCATTTTAGCAGAAAAAAAAAGCACGGGGTTTCTAAACCCATTTTTATATTAAAAATTCAATTACGTTTATTTTCAAAAAATTTTTTTTTAAGATTTTATAATACAAAAAATTTATGTTAAGTAATTAGTAATAAAAAAACAAAAAAAAAGATTGCAGAGTTCACTTACCAGATACCAGCCGGTTTGCATCTTCAATCACCCTCTGTCGATTTTTATTGTCATCATCTGTTTCATCTCGCGTTCTTTTTGTCATCGTGTCCGAAACATGACATTTGTATTCAAGAAATTCTGCCATATCATCAGCAATTTCTTTCTCCTCACTTGCATATTTATCTTTTATAGGAGTTGAGGTACCGTTGAACACAGTGCCATTGGTAATTGTTATGTGCTGCTGCTTTGCTGTGAAGTGCATAAATTTCCGGGTGTTCATATATAAATAATATGAAATAAAATAAATTGAAAAATTAATTTAATCAATTAAATAACAACCGAAAAAAGTAGATATTTCTGGTGATTCGATCAGGTGATATTCAGCACTCTAATTAACTTTATGCCAGAATTTAATCAAGATAAATAAAAATACCTTTAAACGGTAAATTTCCCATTATATCACACACTGAATACAATCAAAACCATCTCAAATTATTTTATCTTGTTTTCGATACCAGCAAAAACAAAGAAAATAAAAGTATAATGAAAATAAAAAAAATAAAAAAATGATCAAATTTACGGCTTTTATAAAACAATTATAAAATATAATATCTGCTGCGCAATTCCAGCAGTTCGTATCGCTAGACGAAGAGTGAATAAAGCTGCGTGTATGCTGTGATTCAGACCATGCACATTCTCACTCTTTTAGCACTTGCTCGTTCTTTCGTCATTTACAATCCTTAATAAGATCGTGAATTTAATATAAATTGTGGATCACTGACTTAATTTCGTCAAATGACATCATACACATGATTTCCGCTTGCCCAAGCCATTGCTAACGCTGTTTCATCATCACATTAGTAATCAATTTCTCACAATATTTTATGTGTCATTTATATTTTAATTATAATCATTGTAATGAGAAAAAATTAGAAAAAAGATATTATAAAGAAGAAGAAGAAGCGGAATAAATTACGTACTGCGTTTGTGTGGCACATTCCCGACATTACTCAGATCTTCAATGGATTCAGAATTCTGAAAATAAAAAAATAACGTCGTAATTAAACACTTAGTTATAACAATTATCGATAGAGATTCCTAAGTAACTGAGGTAATTTAACATTGACTTGAACAATAGTGGGAAGCGAATAATGAAAGTCATAACTTGTAATGCTCTATCTTTAGCTCTACATAAGTAGTTTATCTTCAGAATTATGTTATACCACAATGTTAAATCGTCATTATTACTTGGAATTTATAATAATAAATTGATTGAAATTTTTACAGAAAAAATTTCAAATTAAATTACTTACTCTCATTAGATCTTGTCCATCGTAATCATAATCATGTTTTTGATTTGCTAAACTACCGTCACGTCGCAATGACGAGTCTCGCGACGGTCCCAATTCCTCTTTGAGTGAATCAAAACCTGGCTGATCAAGCCTAACCCTGGCCACAGCTTTTTCAACATCATCGGTCACAAGTTCCACGTTGAATATACATTTTTTCACTATGTCCTCACGGCCAATTTTGTTTAGGGCTTTCTCCAACGTATTTCCTGTGCATTAAAACACGAAAAAAAAAAATCAAAAATTAATGAAAGACATTTGAAACCTATGAAGTAACATATAAATGCTTGCATTCATTTATCCTTTCTGGTTAAACACTACTCGGCTGTATAATGCAGACCATGCCAGTCGCATTCAAATCGATTCATCTTTTTCTATCTTACATTCTTTTATCTCATTACTTCTCGGATACTAAATTAAGATTATCTTCTGATTGAAAACAAACCTCGCTCTTGAGTTATTTGTATTTGCGGAGTTACATGTCTGTTGAATAATAAATGGAGCTCGCTCGTATATCCAGATACCGATGGATTTTCATACGCTTGATACAGTGATATAAACATTATGTTAAGCGTTATATATTTTTCGGATTCAATAATAATAAAACGATGTAGAAAAAGAAAGAAATGTAATCGCACTGATATGATGATATTAAAAATTCGTCGCACCACCTTTAGCTCACAAGAGGCACAAAGCCACTGATACAAAACAGTAAAAGTTGTTATTTCTTCTTTTGATAATAGTTATGATGTAATTCGCGTGCCATCGCTTGTGGCAATGTGATTAATATGTGGAGATATACACATATATGTGTGATGTGTATATATAAATATACACATACATATACGTGTATACAACGTTTAAGTAAGAAAGGCGTCGGCCCGTGGCATCCTCTCATTTATTCATTTATTATATGTTGTTTATGCTCTAATCATAATAATGCGCATGATGACATCATAAAATACACGGCTGCAGAGATTCCACACGGTTGACTCAAACATATATGTTTATCAGTTACTTTTTTAGACATAGATGACTTTACACGCCAATCATTTTTAAATATATTTAGTTAATTCATTGTAATTTTTAAATCGCTTTAAAAACTTCATTGTGAATAATTCTTTCAATATGTATCTATGAGTATTTATATTTATTTAAATAGCTCGCGTTGAATGGACAAAATTATTAGTCTTTCAATGATAGACTGAATACAGAATATATATAGAGTGGTCAAGGTTATAATTACGTCATAAATGATATTTTGCAACGTGAAGAAAGACTATTTATTTTTACAATTAACGTCATTGCTGCGGTATAAAAAGAGAAATGTTTCCGCGATTTTGATTTTTTTTTTTCATTTTTATATTATGCTCGTATTATATTTGGAGATAATTGGAAAAATGATTGATGCTCACCAGTTGCTTTATTGCCATTGCTTTGCCATAATTTGAACATCGTTGCGGCCTGAAGAGCTGGCTTGCCAGGATGCTCGCTTTTTATTTTATCTACATCAGCGGGCGATATATTGAGCTCTTCGGCAAGTTTCTCCCAGTCTCGATCTAGCAAATTTGCAATGTCTGTTAATCGAATAGTTGCTCTGTGTATAGTGTCTGGTCGACCTATAAATTATGAATATAAAAAAAAATATACACATATTATTTTCAACGAAAAAATTTTCAGAACATTAATAAATAAATAGCTACAACTAACTTATTCCACCATCACGTAAAAAGCTATAATTCTTGGACAGTTCGAGAAGATCCAATTCCGAATGACCAGTTTCAGGTGAAATTTTTTCTGGCAATAAAATATTCAGTGTACAAATAGGCGTTTGTGGTGGTTCGCCTTTAGCCACTTTGGGCTCGCTCATGAACACAATTCTCCCGACCATGTCTGCCGCATCAGGATCCTTTATTCTTGCGGTGAACGGTACCCGATTTTCTTTGAATGCCCGGAAGGGAAGTTGAAGCTGTTCACCACTTTTCATAACTGGCACGAGGTTACCAGCAAATTCCATGTACTGGGTTTTACCCTCGAGCACTTCAACATCACGACTTTTCGCTACTTCCGTAAAGTGTTCCTGATGCTCTAGTGTCTTGTCCTCTTTATCATCAGTCATGCAAAAGACACGTAGTCTTGCTTCAAGTGGGTCTACTCGTTTTGCAAACACGACAAATCTGCAATTTTTTTTTTTTTAGTAGAGATTAAAAAACATCATTGATTATCAATTCATTATACTTGATTAAATTTTTTTTCCTCAAAGTTTATTAATAGTACAATATTAAATGAAATTTCAAGGGCATATAATTACTTGGCCATAAATGGTACGTGGGTGGCGTGAGTATAAAGTTCAGTAGCCATTCTCGTTGCCTCGCTGATATTTCGACAGTCCATAAGCCAAAATCTCGCAGATACGGTAGTGGTAAAGGAGACACAGTCCTTGACAAAAGTGAGGGGCGTCGAGCCGGTTACATCCTCCCAGACCGCCCGTGACTGACCACCTGAACGACATACATGCCAATTTCAAGAATAAAATTAAAATATGTCCGTGATGGAAATGCACCGGCAACAAAAATGTGAATTGTGTGAACAAAGATAGTAATAAATATAGATAAATACTTGAATATATAAATATATCTTATAACTAAAAGCAAATGGACATGTGGGTTATTATTACTTAAATATTTTTTTTCATATAAGAAAAAAAAAACCACTGTCTGTGTTGCTTTTAATTATAAAATTTCAAAAAGTTATTCCTGATATTAAATACAGTCTGAACAAATAATATTATTAATAATCACTTTCGATTCAATCAATTTTTCGGATTTAATAAAACAAATAATAATAACAGCGAAGAATTTTGCGAATTTTTCATCACACAAACAATAAAAATGATAATATGCATGATTATGTTTTGATTTTGTATTGATGAAAGATATTCTGTATTTAAGTTCAGTTTTTGTATGTGCCTTATTGTTATGTGCTTGGTATCGATGTAAAAAAAAATAAAATGAACAATTAGTGTCCTTGATATATGACATAGCTCGTGAAGTCATGGATTGGAAAAAAATAGTTGAATAAAATGTGTGAGTTATACCGTTTTGATATAGCAATGAGCGTGAAAGGCGAATGATTAGATAAGCGGCAAAAATTATGAAGCCGAATAAAATTTAATTTGTGTATATCACGAAAAATTATAATAGAAGTTACGTAATATTCAATGTCTTCTTTAATATATTATGATATAAAACTTGTAAGTCAATTTTATGTATATTTATATATATTCGAACGAAATTAAAGTGTATAGTGACTTTTTATCGAAAAATTTCAATGGCCATATTTTTTTATGAATATGAAATACAGAAAAATACTGACAGACATTGTTTAAAATTTAATCCCGAAATAAAAACCCATTACAAAATCAAATTCCTTAAAACAAAAAATTATTGATATAATCCATCTCGTAAATACAATATTCCAATCAATAATAAATTTTTTATTCAAATATTATTAATAGCTATATAATCTAAGCAATTACCAGTCAAACGAATTGTGCTGAAACAAAAACTATCGAGTTAACCAATTAAGAATGAGCTAGAGATAAATTAAAAAAAAAAAGGGAAAGATTGTTTTTTAACTACTTTTAATTAATGATCCATACCTAAATGACTCAATCCTAACAATACGCAAGCATTAACAATGAATCACAAACAAGATAATGTATACAACAATTGTACTCGTCAACACGTTCTTTACTTTCTTTTTTAATTCATTTAAATTTGTAATTTTTTTTTATCGTTTCTTTTTTTTTTTTTAGCATTTACTTTACATTCTATGAAACCAGCGACCATCTGGCCTGGAAATCTCTGTTTCATAAATAAATAAGTGTATATTATCATTTCATCAATGTAATTTATATACGTAAGGAAATTTGATATTAATATAAAGTTGCATGGCCAGAGAAAAACATATGAATGACACATTATTACGTAAAAAGAGATCTTTCGGTCAATCTGGTTGCCGCTTCGAATATTGTTACGCGCAAGCATATATTACCAGTTATACTGCACAGAAGTCTCAATGTTGGTGCATCTCCTGAATACTGATTTATCATGCCCTTATTTGCTGCTTGTGGCACCGGTATCGTCAAAGTAATTGGCTTATGGAATTTTCTTCGTCTCGGTTCAACAGTTACAATTGGTGATACGGCAACTCTATTTCCCAAAAGTTTTGCTACCAATTCAGCTGGAATTGGATGAGCCTGCGTGAAACCAATTGATTAATATTTGTTGAAAAAATTTCGTAGAAATTCATTGTTTAATTTAAATAAAAAAAAAAAAAAAATTATATACCTGAAGGCCAACACGAATTTTTTTAGTGAGAGCTGCTGGTGGAAACACAGCTTGTACTTGAGGTACCGCCGATGATGAGACAGTACCGCCTTCAGGACCAACGGCATGTACTTCTTGTCTGATTCGTGATACTACCGCGAAGTAATGAGGAAAGTCAACCGTGAGAATTCGAACGATGCGTGATGTTTGAAGATCTTCCAGTTGGCTTAATTCTATAAAAAAAAAAGTTAAAAAGGAAAAATTAATGAAAGAAAAATATTTTGTATTATTTTATAAAATCGTAATGGTTATTTCGATATTACCTTCACCCTCAAAGCTCTCATTAAGCACATCTTGGACAGCTTCTTCGCTCGCCTCAAGTGTGTGTTCGCGCCAAGTTTCTCCATTATCAGATCGAAGAATAACAATTTCTCTTTCCTTACCTCGAAGAGAAGCAAAATGTGGAACTTCGATAATAACAGGGCTGAAAATGCGATAATTTATTTTTATAAAAACCAATGAAATTATCAAATAAAATATACACATCACAATTTAATGAATAATAAAAATATACCCTAAAAATTTGGCGCCGACTGGACCAAGCTCGAGTATCCGACTTGCGAGTGCCTCGCCCTCCATTAAAGGTGGCGGATTTGTTAATTTGTCTCTTTTGAGGTATCTGCAGGTGACTCTCATTGGCATTGCTGCTTTTCTCGGTGGTACAATTACGCGTACACCACTGTGTCGACATCCTCGCATTGCCCCACCACGCGCGTCCACCAGGAACGAAACCAAAAAGCTGCGTAATATTACAATAACTCAATGAGATAAAATCAATAAGTTTTTAGCATATCAATAAATCACAGCAGAATTTTACGCTGCATATTGAAAATATTGGCCATTCGATAAGTGATAGAATTTTCCAAAGCTTTGAGAATAAAATTCATTCTGAGTATTGTCCCCCAGAATAAATACACATCTCTTTGCTTATGCATTGAAACGAAAATATATGTTAAAAATATTTGAATAAGTATGAATCAAAATACAATAGCGCATACTTATATCAAACTAGACCAAAATGTCCATGTATTTTTACGTAAAGCAAATTTAAGTACGTAATATTGTTTAGTTTTGATTGTAAAAAAAAAGAATCGGAATTAATATAACGAGACCAATATTGATGAAAACATTCCACAATTCACGCGCTTATAAATGCGCATTATTTATGGCCAATGTAATAATAAAACAAATAATGTAATTAAATACATTATAATGATTTCAATTGCATCATTAAAGTCTCGCAGTGCTCTCAACATGACTTATCATGGCTAATACTAAAAATAGATTGTGTTTACGGATACAAAATTAACTATCACTGTTAATTTATCAGTAATAATATACTTTGGTATATTATTTTGTGACTATTGTAAGTAAATAACAAATATCATTACATCAATTGTACAAGCGATTATGTGTCGCAGATAATAAGTCTATTATAATCAATTTTTAATCAAGTGTTACTATGTGCATTGTGTCGTATAATTATTTATTCATGATTATATTCTTCTTTTTTTTTTATGTGTATGTAAGTGCGCGCCACGTTATTCTAAGTAATATATAAATAGATTAACATATATATGTATATTTGTGTAGAGTATTGAATGGTTTGATGATTTAATCGTGAGTGAAGCGAATGACTCAATGATGAAATGACTAAATATAAAAACTGCAACATTCATTAAATAATTGTAATAACTAAATATACGGCAGTGATAACTAAACTACTACATTGAATAAAGATAAAATTGTTTCTTTTTTTTTCTCGTCGTGAATACATATGTTGCGTATGAATAATTTTTTTTTTTTTGTATAAATTCACAATTTCATTCCTGAATTGAAAACATGAAAATTTATTGATATGTATTCACTGCCCTTCAACTGCTGTTGAGAGTGGATAAACGCACATGAACATGGTATTTATAATACTATATGAGCAGCGTTAATCAGCCACTACATTATAATAGAAGAAAAAAAAATTATATAGGTGTGGTGCAGAGCAGATAATAATAAATATATGTGAACGAATTGTGAATTAAAAGAACAAAAAAAAAAAAGAGCAGATATCTCTTGCCACAGAACAATGAATTTGAAATATATAAAATAAGGCGGAGGAGTAAATTTCATCAATTTCACTTACTTTCTCCATTGTGGAATTCTGCGAGTAGCGCAAATAAAATAACAGAAAGAATCGGAAACAAAATAAAAATACGCGTTAGTATTTGTTTGTCGTTTCAATATAAACACATAACTATGAATATGATTTTTTTTTTATGATTATGAATAAAATAAACTTGAAACGTTAATGTTTGTTCTATTTCCATAATTAAATATAAAGACTTCTTATCGTGTTTGCCGTTATTAAATAATCTAAGTTGTTCACAACGAAATATGTTTAGATGTAAAAACAATAATAATTATGTATTATAGTTGAGATTTGGAATGCAGTATTTCACTCACACTTGTGCAAGGTGATCAAGGGGATCGAGGATAGATGATTATGGGTGTGTGACAAGCTCTGTATTAACTATCACAGGAAATACAATTTAAATAATAATAATAATAACTATTATTATAAATTAATTAACGGTAATTGAATGCATTGACAGCCACTGGAACATTCCTGCCAAGCAATGGTAATTATGTATACCTCAAAAATAGCGTATGATTGCCTTATAATTGTTGTCCTTCTTATCTTTAAATTTATACAACGCGTATAGGATGATAATGAGAATTTTACTAATCTAAATAATAAGTCATATCAATTCATCTCCCAGCAATAACTACAAAAAAAAAACCAGATAAAAATAAGAATTAAAGAAACAGAAGATTGTAATAACATTGAAAAAAGAAACAAACTGCAGTAAAATCATTTTTAAATTAATATTATGTGCACTTTATAGCATCAATAAAACATAAAAATAATAAAAATTTAACTATAAATTGAAAAATTAAATAAATACTTAATAATAATTGAATTAATATAAAATTTTGTCACCCATTGGCCAAAAAGTCGATGATTAATTTAATATAGAATAATTTAAAATATGAAATAAAGGCGGTACCTGTCCCTCCACATTCCTTGTCCTTTTGGTACGATACCAAGGGCTGCCAGTGACCAATTTAAGGACTCTAGTGACGGTCTAAGTATTAGAACAGAACTCCGTGATAATTACGTTGAGAATACACTTTTCTTAACCGTGCTCATGCGTTTTGATTTACTATATTTTCATTAACTATTTATATTTATAAATCACTTATGTGTGTGGATACACCTTTTTTAAATACCTCTTTATCTCGTCACACGTGCAAAAATGTTGTGTTAACTCCATAATGAATAAACACCAAAGTCAATGTACCCAAAAAAACAAATTCTAATTTACTAAAAATGCTACATAAAATTCATATAACACAGCAGATGATAACACTAATGAAGATGATGATAGAAATTAATTAGTGCAATATTACTTGAGTGAAATGATTAAGATGAATATTATGATGAATAATTCTTCTTTTATTTTTATTTTCTTATAAAGTCAAGATGATTCTTCATCATACCTTGATGGAAAATTATATTACTTCCAACAGAAGTATATGCGTATTAAATAAATTCGCATGATAATTTTCATCAACTTCATATAAGATATTACGGTCGTTTGTTAATAAGATTCGAATGAAATAAAATAAAGACAAGGAGAGAGCACTCAGAGAAAGTTCACGCTACGTCGAGCACCGAAGAGTGTATGACTCGGCCTCTCCGCTACGTCTGTAATACTTTATAGTGTATAAAAGAAGAGTACCAAACCAAGTGAATGAGGCAGAGTAAGAGAGAAAGATACTAAGAGAAACAGAGATAAAGGGATAGAGTCACTGAATGAAATGAACGCGCGACAAATGAATGAACTCAATGTTCGCACCGGTATTGAGCGTGGTCGTATGTGACCAGTAATGGTACTGCTTGATTTGTATGCATAAAATAGACTGCTTGCTGAAGATTCTATAGTTGGTAAGGGCCTCACGCACTGCCCATCATTTGTGCTCTACGAATAAAATAGGATATACGGTTATATTGTACATAAATATGTATATCCAGCACTATGATTTTCTACCATATTTTTTTACTGTATTTTAAGCACAAGAAAAATTTTTTTTCATTACTCTATTAAGACTCTTCATTCATTTCAGTGATGAAAGATATTTAAGAATAAGAATTTGTATTACCAATTAGCAATTAAGGTATTGTATGTAATAAATTTATCATGCCAGGTATTGCACACATATACATTCAAATTCGATTTAAATTAAAGAAAATAAATTAATGGTAAATTAATTATAATTCAATTCATACATGTTTTCCATGATAAATTGAAAAATAAAACGAGCCGAACTCAGTAGAAAGTTGAAGAAATAAAATAATACAAAAAAAAAATGCTACTACACTTGCATTATCTTTTCACACACGTATAAACACACGACCATATCACACACCATAATACACAACATTATTGTTTCAATGTTAGCTAATTTTTTATATTTTACATGGCAAAAAACGCTTTATAGAATATTTGAATTTGTTATAAATTTTTCATTGGATCAAACAAGCTGCCACTGGCTTTTAATTGTGACCGTTGAGAGGACACATATTTATTTATAGTGGCGATTAAAGTATTTCAATTTGATTTGATATGTATATATTTTTGTTTTGATTGAATAATTGATTATTTAAATATCAATACATACCCTACATGAATCGGATGCCTGTGAATATCGACATTGTCTGGCTTTAGATTTGCCGCATTGGTGCGTTGATAGCTATCCTTAATCATTGTATCCGTTACAATGGCCCCTAAAAAAATACCAAAAAATAAATCTCATTATCGATAAAGCTAAACGGAAGAGATTGAAAAAAAAAAAATATTTGTTTGGTCAGAAGACTTAATAAGACTTAATCAACTGACCTCCGGAATGTCGATTGTCCCTCTCGTCGTCAGTGACGTTTACTCTCATTGAATCATCTCCCATTGACTTCATGTCGTCCACAGTCATGTAACGATATTGCTGTTGGTCGCTGAGCATCGGATCTTCGCCTATAAATAATCATCCAGTAAATAATTTTGTAAAAATCTAAATTTTATAACATCAATGACAATTTTTGTGGTTGAATATTTCCATTTATGTGTGTAAATATTATGATGACTATATATCATTGACAATGGAGCCCAGAGATTTACAACAATAATTAGAAATTAGGCTTTTTTTTAAATGTTTACAAATCAAAAATGGGTCATTGAAGTTCTTTATACTGGCCGGAAAAGAATATATGAATAACGCAAACCGGGGAAAATATTGATTTACTAAAATGTAAGGATTATTTTCCTGGATTTAAAAAAATTATAAAAAATGTGATAAAACCTGTATCAAATTTACCTAATTTAATATTATATAAATTAATGTCTTCAAAGTTTAATAATTATTAATATCCACTAAATTTTTCTGGACAATTTAATGAATTTGAAAACTTGTACGTAAAATCTTATTCATTTTACTCTATTTTAATGAAGCTTTGATTTCTACATGAACGCTATTTTTGGAGCAAATAAACAACATTATAACTGGATATAACAAAAGATAGTAAAAATAAATAAAGCAATATTAATAGATGAAGAAGCATAATCACAGCTTGTGACTATAATCAACAAATATAGCTATATTAAATTTCATGATATATGAATAACTCAAATTTTCCATGAGGTATGAAAGAAATAACTAAAAATATATAAATGTAATGGTCTCATGAGTATAGGTAAAAAACTGGCACAATTCATTTTTATAGATATTCTTCTCTTCTCTTACCATCGCAATGTGTGCATGAGGTGTATTTCAAAATTTATAGTTAACGACTTCCTGCTACTGCCCAATATAAAGAAAATAAACAATCGCAATAGACGCGGCATTGGCGATAGTTTATATTACAATATCTTGGCCGTCCCAATATAACTGATCGACTTTATTCTCATGATCTATAAAACCTTGGTCATAAACATAATCTAATTAACATCACTAATATCCATTGCATTAAATGTTCAAATAGCATATTAACTCAACGCATTAACGAATAGGTCAGGAATGTGAAGTCCACAATGCCCCAATTGACCTACGAATTCTTTTAGCCCACGCTCAAACACTTCCAAAGACAAGAAATGAAAAAGAGAAAAAGATTGGCAGAATTAAAGAGAATATTTAAATGAAAAACCTTACAAATTTATAAATTTAAAATTACTTAAAACAATTTTCAATATTTTATATACTTCAATTCTGCAATATTCACATATTTCTCATTTATTCTTTTTCTAACAATAAAATAACTTGGCACGTATTGACAATAGAAATTCTCGTTGAGGTTTTGCAAGTGTTGTCAACCGGTGTCACAAACCGTTGAAAAATATGCGACGCAGTAAAAGCATACATAAACTCGCATACCTAACCTCGAAATAAATGAAAATACATACTACACACTTATGTACTACTTAAGAATGAAGCTTCAAAGTCGAGCTATTTTTTTTAGATTTCATATCTTTTTCCCCTTCAACAACTCAACTCTCACAAATATATACTGTTCAACTCTTCTACATGTTTGTCAATCTCTAATCTCATCACTGGCCGACCTATATTTTCTATATCACATAGACTCATCTCTACTAACAAAAAAAAAAAAATAATTCATTAAACAACCTTCCAATCAATGCCATTAAAGCTTCTTGCGATTAAAGAGCATCAAAGATTAGAATACTTTTTTCTATTTCATACCAACTGCTATGAGTAAGTATACATATATAATCCCTGAATAAATTAAAGATGAAACAAAATCTTTTTACACTCGCGAATCATCAATGATCTATCAACACGCACGTTTATTTCATTCTATTTAGAAGTGCTTACTCATACAGAAATATAATCAATGTTATATTCAGGACTATGAAGGTCAGACATCTCAAAATACATTAATGGAACATTTATGAATGTGAAAATTTTACATCCCTAAATTATGAATATGTATTTACCCAAGACATTAAATAATATCTAATTAATATTTAGGCTTGGACGTGCCAACATTTCATTTTAAAGGGTTTAAATTCAAGAAACAAGTCATCACAACCCTAACAATGAACCTAGTCCGTTGTTTCATTTAATTATACTGCTCATATATATCACGTGCAATATATAGCACACATCCAGCAACCTCTCCACACATTGCACATGTATAATAGATCTCTGCATTAGTACATATGAGCATATGACTGTATGTATGAGCTCTACCTGACCCAGATGTATGATATGAATACCAATCGCTTCCTTCATTCGTTTTTAACGATGACGCGCGCCTTAAAGACCATGATGTAATCAAATTACCAGCGCCCATTAAATTATGTGCAGGAAGTGCATTATATACAATATAAGTATGAATATAAAGTGAGAAATAGGAAAAATTATTAAATGTATTATTTATAAATTCTCAAAACAGCAGAGAAAAAGAAACTAGTTAATTATGTTTAAAATTAATTTCGATAATGAGATTTTGGTTAACGATCGTATCATCAACTAATGTGATATATCAAGGAAGCGTGTAGCAACGTTAATGTGTCCCAGCTATATCATGTTGTCATGACATAGTGACGCAAAGACCTTCGCCTTTGATGCATAACCACAGAGACATAGACATGACAAAACCCGAATCAATGATCATTATATTTAATTACAAAATATGTCGCTGTTCCTGTTGCGAGTGCATCCACAGCATGGCATTCTCGTTGGTTTTTTACGCATCTTTGTTGTTTTGTCCTTGGCCATTATGACTTCACTTTATTATTGATACAATTACAATGAGGAATAAAACAAAACAGCACTCAGGTACTTTGGTAAATAAAAACACCTCTCTTTTTGTCTGTCTGTCTGTCTGTTTTTTTTTTTTTATTACACTCACACTAAGATAAGATGTTTCAATTAAAAATTTTAGTTAGGGAGTATTAATTATTCTTTATCACTAGAAAACTGTACAGATAAATAAAAAATAAAAGTAAAAAAAATTGCTGTATAACGCACTTGCACTTTTAATAATTTTTCTTTTACACTCCAAACTACATACACCGTGCAACAATATTATTTTTTATTATTTCATCTCAGATAGATGACCGTTTGTACTCACTGAATATATTGATATATATTATATGCTAGTGCCTAAATGCTGCTAAATGGCAATTGAAACTAAAAAAGTTTGCTCCGAATAATCAGGAACAGCGACTGGCACCCAAGATTGATTCAAGATCGGCGCGCGTCTACAAGTGTAACCTCACGTTCATGGAGCACCAATTTTATAATAGCACCCGCCTGAGATCGTCTACGCTGTTACTCCCCACCGGTTTATTTCTTCGTTATTCTACGCCACATAACAAACAGCAGTGTTTTCACGTCATGAAAATCTGTGTATATTTTTGCGCTTCACAACTATACACAAATAATCATGATATTTCCAATGCGCAGATGCAATTATTGAAATTAACATAAAACAAATAAAAGTATATAATCATATACATTTATGAATAAATAATTAAATTTTTTCTAATGTCTCTCAGTAATTTACAATTTTTTTCTTCCTTCACTCTAATATTTTTCTTTTTATTTATTTATTTTTTTATTATTCGTTTTATTGGCATAGATTCATCTCCAGCATATCCAAATGCATGTAGTGTTCCCTTTGAAATAACTACAACACATCCCGTTACATAAATTAACGTATTTCGGTCGACTATTCAAATTTGGCTGTTGGCCAGCTAACATCGAACTGACTACACCACAAAATAAGAACCATGGAACAAGGCTGTATACACAACGATGCCCAAGAATTATGTAACAGGTAGGCAGTGTGGGAAAAACGAATGCTATATCGCTACATATGTACTCGTTAATGACGATGACGAAGATAACGACAATGATGATAACAACAACCAACTAACATTGCATAGTGCATACAAATGCATTTGATGCGCAAGGTCTACTCAACCAACCAATCAACCAACCAACTGCTGAGTGACAATACAAACTATTGTACTATTTTTTTGACATGTAAATTATATTAATTAACATCGTGCTCTAATTTATAAAAAGCACGTTTGCTCTGCAACTAATCATTTATATCTCTTTGCGTATAATGCAATTTTTTTTATTTTTTATTTTCGCGTATCATTGAGAAATGATATTCAAAGTAGCATTATACTATCGACGTAGAATGTTGATCTGTGTCTGTAAGATTGAAAGTAAAGTAATAGTATGAATGACTGAAATTATAATTTTATAAAAATAGAAACAAAGTAGTGAGAAATTGATTAATCGAAACAGAATAAAAAGATACAGATGAGCTTTGGGTTACGTCTCAACGAATTTTTCTCCCACGATTTGTATAGATGTTTCACTATATCATCTTCTAATAATAAACGAGCCTGCTCACTATTTAGAGCTATTGAAAAATAAAAAAATGACTCAATGATATAAAAACGATTTAGAGCACTTATTAAATATGGATGATTAACAAATGTTAGGATTTTTTTCGAATAAGAATAAAATACTAACGAATGATGGGCATGTCAATACAAATATTGTTGCAATCTACAATTACATAGTTGAGTATATTGTATATGTAAAATATTAAAAAACGTTTAGCAAGATAAATTAGGGAGGAGAATTTACGAATATTGGGTACATCGACAACGAGACAGTGAAGTGACATTTGTTGACATAAACTTACGAGTGTAGATCATTTGGCCCTGGTAGTAGGAAGGGAGATACACGTGTTGCGCATGAGGCGGCTGTCCATACACATTCATGTCCGTTGTGCCGATTTCATCACCACCTACATCGGGTATTATCGAATAAACGCACAATTTTCCCGCTATTTTTTTATTTGTTTTTTCATTCATTTTCAATCAAATCAACCAAAAAATATAAATGAATAAATAAATAAATTAACAGTAAAATCCTATTATTCATTTATCTTTCGGATGCCTCATACACTATTCATTGTCGTCACTGTGTGACAAAATCGAAGAGAAATCATAAGCAATCCGTAGCAATAACATGCTCTTTGAAACAGTAGAATGACTAAAAAAAAACTGAACAAGTCAAAAAATTTATAAAATTTTTCTTCCTTTTTTTCTATTGTTTTTTTTTCTAACTATCAAAAAAGAATATACCCGGTCTCCATAATTAATTTTGAGTACATAAAGAAAACAATGTTTCTCTTTCAATTGACTAAATCATCAGGTGATAATATAAAGAAAAAATCGAATTATCGTTCGCGATAGAAATTAACTCTACACAGATTAGAATTAGTAAATAAATTTTGATGCCATTTTCCAAATACCAATTAAAATTAAAAAGAAGTCATGCACTGAAACACGTATACCCATAAATAAAAATACAAATCATCATGTAAACAAAAATTAAATAAATTGAAAAGCAAAAACTTACCACCCTCATCTTCACTGTCACTCATAAATGTTTCTTGCATTGATTCAGGCGCTTGTACTTTATATTTTTCTTCAATAGTAATTGTGTGTGTGGTTGTAATGATAGTTTCGGTGACAACTTTTAACGTTTCAACAACACTAATATAACCTAGCTTTTGTGCGATAGCCAAAGCCGTTTGTCCATTCTAAAAATTAATATAAAATACGTAATCATCAGTTAAATATCATGCAATGCACTAAAACAAATTAAAGGTACTATATATATATATACATTCACGGATTTTCACTTACATTAGTTATCGCATTAGGCTTGGCTTTGCTCTCAAGTAATAAGTTGATAACAAGTGTGTGACCCTGCTGAGCAGCCTGATGTAATGGTGTGTAACCAGCTCCTGTGCTGCTGTCAACAGCGGCGCCTGCTCTCAATAGGAAACGCACCATCGCCGCTTGTCCAAAGTGAGCTGCAACGTGTAGAGGTGTATATCCCGCCTAATTAAACACAATAATTCGATTAAACACAGTTGAATGCATCAAAAAGAACACGATGTTCATTTGAATGGTGAAAAAAAAAACTGTTTGCAAACGCAAAAAAATAATAATTACGACTATTAGAACATACATTGATTCAAGGACAATTAATATTTATTATAGGCACAGTGTTAATTTGTTTAGTAGTAGAAATAAATATATATTTTGTATGATGCATTTTTTGAAAATAACCTTTGTCACAGCATCAACTTGTGCGCCATTTTTCACGAGAATCGCAGCGACATTAGTCTTATCTTCTTGTGCGCATAAATGAAGCGGCGTAAGTCCATTCTGTAAGAATATTAATGATTTATTAAACATTAAAAAATAATAATACGAAAGTAGATTAATTATAAAAGAAAAATTACCTTTGCTTTATGATTTGTGTCGGCTTTATGCTCTATAAGTAGCGTTGACATATCAGTGTGCCCCTCTTGTGCACTTAAATGAAGTGGCGTAAATCCAGCTTTTGATTCTGCATTAGCTTTTGCTCCATATTCGAGCAATGTTGTAGCAATGTCCATTTGATTTTTACGAGCTGCAATGTGAAGTGGCGTATGTCCATTCTTGGCCATAGCATGTGGCGATGCACCTTTGTCTAACAATAGCAGTGCAACATTTTGATGATCATAGTGCGATGCTACATGAAGAGGTGTAACGCCATTCTGAAATTAATAAAATTTCAATAATGTATTTAATATTATAAAATAATTTTTCGCCATACCAAATATATATATATATATATATATATATATATATATATATATATATATATATATATATATATATATATATATATATATATATATATCTGAAAGCCTCCTTTTAAGAGTTGATATAAATGATCGGATTTACCTTTCCTTGCGCGTCAACAGGTGCGTTCTTCTGCAACAATAATCTCGCAACATTCATATTGCCGTATTTGGCTGCAAGATGCAATGGTGTGAAACCTTTTTTAGTTGTAGCAGTAAGCGAAGCTCCATTCTCCAATAAAACCGATGCAACCTATGAATAATTAAATAAATGAATCAATAAAGTTTAATAAATAATTGAATGAATGAATGAATGAATGGAGAAAATATTTGTAATATGAGTCGATTGATAAAACAAAGTAATGAATGAGTTACCTCTTCCTGACCCTCTTTAGCTGCTATATGAAGAGGTGTATACAAATCCTTGGTTGTAGCATCAACATCAGCTCCATGTTGGAGCAACAGCATAACAATATCAACATTACCAAGACGAGAAGCCACATGCAATGGCGTTTGTTCTTCTCTTGCTCTTGCATCAACTTGAGCGCCATTTCTCAATAATATCCTAATAATATCCGTTTGATTTGCTCGTGCAGCGAGATGAAGTGGTGTCTCACCTCTCACAGTCGGTATATCTGGACTAGCTTCATTTTGCAATAAATATATAACAATATTCATACATCCCATAAAACTGGCAACATGCAATGGCGTTAAACCGGACTCTGTGGTTGCTTCAATGGACGCTTTGTGCTTTAGCAATAACTCCACTACTTTTATGCGATTTTTCTTGCAGGCAATATGAAGTGGTGTAAATCCATTTAGTGCCCGAGCGTTTGGATCAGCATTACGATCAAGAAGTAATTTTGCAACACGAACATGGCCACAATGGGCAGCGACATGAAGTGCAGTTAAATAATCAACGGTAACTTCGTCAACGGGTGCTCGATGATAAAGTAAAATTCGTGCAGCATCAACATGATCGCCTTGAGATGCCATATGCAATGGCGCCAAACCATTTTTTGTTTTTGATCCTATTGGCGCACCTTTCTCAATTAAAATATCAACTACCTCATGATGACCAGCACGTGCAGCACAATGGAGTGGTGTCAATCCATCCCGCGTTTTTGCCGCAATATTTGCACCTTTACTCATCAATAAATTAACCATTTTTATCTTTCCCCATTTAGCGGCAACGTGCATTGGTGTTATATTATGTTTAGCTGCGAAATTAACGTCAGCTCCTTTATCATAAAGCAGAGAAGCAATTCTATCGTTGCCATAATGAGCGGCGATGTGAAGTGGGGTAAAGCCACTTTTCGATGTCACGTCGGGATTATGATCGTTCTAAATCAATATTTTTAATTAGTAAATCATTGATTAAAATTCAAGGTTTATATTAATTTATAAAACAAATATTACTTGTAACAGTAAAGCAGCAGCTTTGCAGTCATCTTTCTTGGCTGCAATGTGAAGGGCGGGCAATCGCACTTTACCTCGCGTGTCACTCTCCAAGAGCACAGCAACAACTTTATCGTGTCCTTGTTGCATCGCAACAGCCAATGGCGTAAATCCATCCTGAAATATAAATTTTTTTAATAATTTTCATTAAGATTAAAATTTTTCTATTAAAATTATACCTCGGTTGCGAGTGTTTGATTGGCGCCTTTGCTTAACAAAAACTTCACTACAGAGTCGTGATTTTCTTGGGCTGCCATATAAAGTGGTGTAAAACCATTTTGTGACTGTGCGTTAACGGAGGCGCTTCGTTGTACTAATAATTGCACGACTTCCTCTTGACCGGCTAAAAATATATTTATATCAATCAACATCGGTCTTTTTATAAGGATAAAATGACGATATTTAGAATGTTGAATACAGCATTAAAACATTTTTTTACCAAGTGAAGCAATGTGCAGAGCAGTGTTTCCCTTCTTGGTAGCAGCATCGACAGTTGCACCACGGGTCAATAATTCTCGAACGATTTCTAGGTGTCCGTCCTTAGCTGCCAGGTGTAATGCATTCAGTCCATTCTAGAAAAAAAAAATATTTTTATAATTATTTCTACAAAGAATTTCTTTCTTATACGAATTAAATTAAAATATTATTTGACATCAATTTAAGATTGATGTTAATTATATATTCATTCAGATAAAAATAAATATTATCGATACCACTATCGTAGGTAAATTATTAGACATTTCTATTTATTAAAAAATTGAAAAAAAAATATATATATATATCCTAACCAATAAATACGATTATCGTCAGCAAGAAAAGTTAATGATAACTATTTTAATTATATTTCAATTCGATTATTATCCCATGAATTTATTCACTATAATTAATTTATTGCAATCCATGAAATACTTCACCTTTTTTTTTTATACATAGACAATCAACTTTAAATACGCACTGTATAAAAAGAAAAAAATAACAAATTAAAATATATAACTTTACTTCTGACACACTTACAGTATTTGAAGCATTAATGTCTACTCCAGATTCAAGAAACTCCAATACTTTCTCTAGCTGTCCAGCTCGTGCTGCTCGAAGAAATGCCGTGCTTGGGTCACTCTGAAAATAATTTATTACCCAAAATTAGTAGTAACATTCCATCTTGAATTATCAGTAAAAAAAAAAATGAAACAATTAAGAATATCAAATTAAATGAATGAAGATTTCAGACATGACACAGTAGAGTATTGTTTGGAATAATTCTCACATTTAATTTGGCATACATATATATAACGATTGCGGTACATATGCAGTAATGGCTGCCGTAACCGGCTGGTGTTCGACTAACCCACCACGTAATCTCTATTTTTAAACCCGGCATGCGAGTAAAGAAGATACACACAAACTTGATAAACATACGCGATGGTGAGGTAATTGCCTGCGCGGTGCTTTAAAAGTGACAGATAAACTCTCGAAGTGAGGAGGATAAAAATATTGAGCAGGAGGTAACGGGGTACTAACAGAAATTAGGAAGAAAAAATGAAAAATATAAGACAGAAAAATTTCTGGTGCTCCAAAGTTGGATGCTTTTAAAATGTTTATTGCAATACCTTAATCGTAAAAATGGTTCAAGGAGACTCACATTGATATATTGCTAAATGTTTCCTTAACCATTTGATATAAAAAAAAAAACATGTACTTATTCGGTATATCTATACGCTCAATGAATGAATAAAAAATTGGCACGTATATCACCATCGTGTAATATATTTTGTGAGTGTATTTGGTTTACAGATCAAATGTATTATTAATATCATTTTTTTTAACGATTTCTTATCGTTTGGAATTTCATGTTTGATTGACCAATTTGTCTTGTCCAAATAAAAATTTGGATATTTGACACTGTGTGAAGATAAAATATATAATAATAATAAAAATACAGTTGGCTTAAAAAAAAAAATGTTATTTAATATGTATAGAGAATTGATTGTACATTTAATCAAATATTTCGAGGAATTTAAATGAATGAAGTGAAAAAATTATTCTCAATTTTTACACTTTACTCAAACAATAATTACTGAAGCGCATATAATATTTACTTAATAGTAAACCGATTGAGAAATAAAATATACACATGTATAAACTGATAAAAAAAAATGTAAAAAATCTATAAGATTAACAGTTAATATATTTTACTAACAATTAATATAATAATATTTATACAAATATTTTTTTATCAATACACATAAGTATATAAATATTATAAAATAGTGTATAAATATTATAAACAAATAATCTCGACTTAATAATAATTTTAAATTATCAATAATAATTTTTAATTAATTCATATTCTTCAAATTTTTCACGATCATCATGAGCAGTTTTATTTCCTCATTAAACATTCTAAAATTAATTAGAATAAATTAAAATAATGTCTATAAAATTATAAATTAATTTCAGTCTTATAATTTTTCACTCCATACGCACAATTATATTTTAAACATAATATTGTCAACAATATTATTTGATAATTACAACTAGTGATGTAATAATTATATCATCAAGAAGCTTTTGAATTTAAAAAAAAATATGATGACAGTTTGATAATTATATATTAAAATTATGTACGATATCAAGGTCTGACAATGCATCTAAAAATAACTCATACAGACATACCAATCCAAAAGTAACTATCAACTTCAAAAACTGACAACAATTAACATTATTGAGTGATGATACATTACACCCTATTATCTACTCATCAAATCTACATCACTATTTCAAATATAAAACAATAAATAATTTTTCAATGCCTATTAATAATACAAAATTTTACTAGTCACAAAACATAATTAAAATTCGAAATATTTACCAAATGACTTGATAGAAATATTCAGCATATATGATTAAATAAATTTAAATTATATGCTAATAAATTCATTATTAATCTTTGCCCTCACAAATAACTTATTGAATCTATTATTAATATACATATACGTGTATATATGTATATATATATGTAGGTATATGTTAACAATGTAACGTAAAATATGACAAATAGCTGTCCATATTTAAATACATATTCATAAAATATTTTTGAAATGTATAAATAATAATTCTCTCCGCATAATCATTTTGTCGCAATGAGGATAAATGTTGACCTGAAAGAGGCATATGTATAAAGTTAAGCGTATACCTACACTATTAGAGTTTACTCGGACAATAAATATCAACCCTGTTGGGCGCCGGGAGGTCTACCTTGTGACGTCAAGGGGTGAGAGAACTGCACATCGTGGTATATTAATTCGCAGTGGCGTAACAATTTAGGGCGCATATGAATACAATTTTATTCGTATACATTTTCACATTTTTCTTCTAACAATTAAATATAATGTAAAAATATTTATTTCTACTCCTCATTTAATTATGTATAATATTTTGACATGAGTAGGTATAAGTAGAATACAAATGTAAAAGAGAAAAAAAATTCTTTATCCACGTGCTCCAACACTGCGCCAATGTTATAAATAAACGAGATATTCTATTTTCAGTTGAGGGAAATGTGAGAGGCGGACAACAAAAAAATAGAGACAATTGGTATGCGTATACAATAGCTTCTAAGAGTAATAAAATAAATATAGAATCAATGTAAAAAAATTAACTTGCTTAAAATGGAAAATAAAATAAATATAAAATACATCTGAAAAAAAAAATCAGTAGCGATGCAACGTTTTGATTTACTATTTTAAAGATATATTCTTTTCGCCTACTATACATCAGTTTTAAATTTATATTATATGTTGTCGTATGGTGTTTCTATACGTATATCTGCTACACATGTGTTATATTTCCGACTGAGCTGTGCTTTATTTTTTTATCTTTATTCTATTCACGTGTTACAATAACACTTGGTTTTACACCATCACATCAGACGCAATATATATTTATTTACATTCATCATTTTTCACTTTTATCAATTGTAATACGTAGAATTCAGTCATGAGTTGAAAATAAATAAAATAATAATTTTATTATTTATAAGTGTTTAATTTATACCTCAAAATTTCTATAGTACTCCAATGATTTTCTTTGTTTATTAATAATCTTAATAATCAAAAGAATTACATAAAAGAAGAAAAAAGTTCTAAAAAAAGAATCATTATTAATTATTAATATAAAGATGAATAATAAAGTCTGATGTAATATTTATATTTATTTTTATTTTTAATTCCACCTTCGCTTTTGTTTTTTTCCTTTTTATTATTAATAATCCGATACAATTTGCATTGTACAACCCACACGTTTACCTTCTTGTTTTCACTTGTCTAATAACAAAAAAAAAAAACGATTCTCTCATTCTTTTATTAATAATAAACACGAAGAATTATCTCATCGAAAAATTACTACAATAAATTTAACAACACGACAAATAAAAAAAAATAAAAAAAAAACTCAAGCATACACAAACTTTTTACCATTGAAGAAAACTAATAATTATTTGTATATACTTTACAAATTGTTCTAATTGAATAATCATTCTCAAATCGTCTAATAAAATTCCGTAAAAGAAATTTATTTACGCGCGAATAAAAATTAATTATTAAAATTGAATAAATATATTCTATAAATACATATATAGTGAGAAGCTGAAATAATTAAATTTATAGAACGGATGAGCATAAAAAATTCATTAGATGAATAAAATCACGCTTAGCTGATGTTATAATAAATATCATATTTATTATTCTTAGAGCGTAAACCAAGTGACAACGTCGTTATTTAACCCAATTGCTGACTATTACAAGGAGATAAATACTCGACACTACAATCTATATAGTATATTTATACTGGGCTCTACAATATATATTGTAAGCATGACTACATATAAAGAGAGAATCACGGTATCCGTGACCCTCAACCTCTCTTAATTCACTCACCATACAGAGCATAGACTGACCGGAAGAATCACTTTAATTCATAGTAATAAAACTATATAGACATATTATAAATAACCAGATATTTATAATGAAGAAATAAAATATATCTATATACAAAAATAATTCATAGTATGTATAATATATTATAATTTATCTATACACTCATATTATAATTAATCAGCAAGTCAATTCATTATACGTAAACTAAATTATAAGATAAATAATTTCTTGAAAGCGTATATTTTAATTGACAAAATTTATATACATATAATTTTGATAAAGATCCACAAATTAAAAGGAAGGTCACGATCATCTTATATATTTTTTCATTTCTGGACATGTATGTAAAAAAGTACATCAATATGACTCAGAGTTTAAACTGCATGACGGCATCAAGTAAATAAGTAACAATTGTAAAAATTGTCCTTGACCGCATTGAATTCATAAAAAAAAAAAAAGAACGTATAAATAAATAAATGAATATATAAATGAATGAATAAAAAAAAAAGAAACTGGAGAAGATAAAAATATATTGAGAGAAAAAATCGAGAATAAAAAAAAAATGAATTTTTTATATTCTTTAAGGTATACGTATACACTAAGTGGATTCGAATCAAGCTTGAATGCACTTTCAGGGTCAACTGGATAGCTTGAGTATATACTTTCAACACCTTAACCGACCGGTAATACATATATACTCGTGTATACATGTACATGTACAATCTAGCATAGAACCAAGTTCGTTGACTGCGCGCGCGAGTCAGTTCGTTAAAGAATTAAATAGCCCACGTACGTGGCACGTTTGATATATTATATTATACATATATACTAACTAACTATGTGTGTATATATATAAACGTGTATGGATATGTACTTGGATGTATTATATGTACCAGGGTTTATAGTGTGAATGCGATAAAGAAGATGAGAACATACGAGAATAGAAAGGGAACGAGAAAAATAAAAGAAAAAAAAAATCAGATCGTACGCAGAGCGTGACTGCGTATCATGTACATGGGAATATAAAAATAAATAGAGAAATGAATGCAACACAACCTGTGCACATCAACGTCAACTTCATTGTTCTTTCTTATATAAAAGAAAAAAAATTGAAAAGAAAAATTCTTGCCATATGTAAACAAATATCTGTCGATAATAACAATGCATATACTCTCCCTGATGAATTATTTAAATTTATATTTATATGTACAATAAATCAACGATGATTAGTAAAAGATGTATGATTATTCTGTTGGATAAATCATTTAATTATATATAGAGTGAATAATCATTTTGTGTAGAAAGTATGTTGGGAATTATATAAAAAATAAAACGTTTTTTCATCAATTAAATTTTGTAGCTGAAAAAATATATAATTATCTTGTATTAATTGGACAGTTAATTTTTTTATTAGAGCTAATGAATGCATTCTTTTTCTTTTTTTATTGCTTACTCTAATTGCGAGTAATGTAACGAAAAGTTTTAATTATATCGTTGCAATATTGTGTATTATATAATTTGTATTATCTTGTGGGGTCTTGGGTTAATTCATCCGATTCAACCGACAAATATAATCGAAGTCATTGTTTTGCGTTAGGTCAAGTGCATCTGCAGTAATATTAGTGCATAGGATATGTATGTGTACATATATATGAAGACGAAACTGCGTATACACGCTTCCATTTATCGAATCAAGTGCAATTCAGTTTGCAGTGATGAGGTGAAGCTCAATGGTATATTGTTGAGACTAATTCATTAAATTGTCTGGACAAAAAAAGTACATTGCATCTAGTCAATGTGTATATAATGTTTACCTGACAATTAATTTTGGGATAATATATATAAAGAAAATAGATTTTTTAAATTAATTGTGTTTCATTTGAAATTAAAAAAATTTTAAAAGTTCTATTGATGATTAGAAAATAATGTATTTAACAGTAAATGAATATCATTATATTATTTTGTATTTTTTATTCAATATAATTTTTGATATTCATTAAGGGGAGTTTGCGGTCTAGAGTTTTCAAAAAATCG
>JAQQBR010000001.1:8816744-8867922 GCA_030347285.1 Microctonus hyperodae
TAAACCGGATTAATATTTATTTGTATTGTCCTTTGAAATTTAAAGGAACAATTTTATTTACACATTTCATAAAAAATTGTCTGTAGGCAAATATTATTAATATAATTGAAGAAATTTTGCATTATGTTACGAAAAAATTAATACTCATAAGGAAATTATCATTTCTCCTTCCTTTATAATTCAAATAAACTTTTAGTACAAACATTTGAAATTCTATAGGCAGTTCATTTTCCTATATAAATAACCAACATCAGCATTATCCACGGAGAATAGTCTCTATTTTATTCTTCATGGCAGTATCAATAGAAGATACAAATAATAAACATATATCCCATACGACACTTGACCAACGTTCTGTTTTATCGGCTAACCGTTAGAAAAGTTTTTTAATAAATGTATAGATGGCGCATGCGGAAAGTTCCTTCTAGGAACTGCACACGGTAAAATCTATATATACTGATAGCAACATACACACATAAATAATTGTCAAATTGGTGTGAGACTTTTGATATTCGTATATATACTTTCACTCGGTATCGCATATCTGTAAATCCGGTGTGCCTTGTGGCGGTATTTCCAGAAGGTGGGTACAATATATTAAGGAAGTTTATAAATGCCCCGGAGAGACATGAATGTAAATAAATAAGTGGTTCCGTGTATTTTTTTTTCATAGACAAATTAATGTTTACCGGTGATTATATTGAAATATGTAAGTAAATCAACAGTTGGCGATATGAAATGATATATGGGGTCAGTCATTGTCGAACACTCTTACCTATTTAAAGTGCTCACGTCAGATTAGAGACAGTACAGATTTAGAGGCATGAATTAGGCCTGATTATATTTTATCTTTTGAAATAACTGGAAATTATCGACATTAAAGCCGTAAATTATTGAATAAAATAAAGGAATGGGATTCGCCACGAACCTTCAAGGGCAAACAGCTCACGAAGCTCTCCTAGGAAGACAAGATGCTGAAATAAAACTTCTTGAAACAATGAGAAGATGTTTAACAACTAAAGTTAAATCTGATCGTGAATACGCATCGACCATTTCGTCTTTGAGTAATCAAGGCAAGAAGGTAGAGCGCGATGCTGACCTGGTTGGCAGTTTGATTACTCAGGTAACAAGACTTTTCAACTGTTATTTGTCTATTTATTATGAAATACATTTTTTCATTTCATTATTTTTATTCAAGGGTTGGCGAGACATTATGGAATCAATTGATCAAACAGCCAAACATATTAAACAACAAGCAGATTCTATGGAGAGTGCTGTCGTAGAACATATTGGTACTCTTTATGCAGAGAGAAGAAGAGCCAGAAAACTTTATCAGGAAGAACAGATCTGGCTTAATAATCAATTCCAACAGGTTGATTTTTAAAAATATATTTGAACTATAAATTTTCATGTAAAATTATTGTGTAAGATAAATTAATTCCAAGTATTTCATGTATCTTCTTATATTTATTTTAGTTGACTGACGATGTAGCTAGGAAGAAAACAGAGTATCAAAAGAGTTTAGAGATGTATAAAGTAGCAAGGTCAAAATTTGAGGAACACTACGTAAAATGTAAAGACTGAATTTTGTATTTAATTACATTTAAAGAACATAAATATTCAGTCGTGATAAAATATTTGAATTTATTTAATATAATAATTGTAGCTGGTAGAGGTGGAAGGAAACTTGATGATGTAAGGGAAAAATATCAAAAGGCATGTCGTAAACTTCATCTCACTCATAATGAATATGTTCTTTTACTCAACGCTGTAGCAGAGTGTGAACATGATCTGAGAACATATTATTTGCCAAGTCTTCTTCGCAGACAGCAAGCTATTCATCAAGAATTTATAGTAGCGTGGTGAGTAAATATTTTTGTTTACAAATAATTATAAAGATTATATCAGGGACAAGAAATATTTACAGTTAATCTAATTTCAAATCTAATGAAATTATTATATTTCTATTGTTCCATGTACTTACACGTGACAAAGTAATTTGAGAAGTAAATTTACTGTTTATAATTAATAAAGGAAAAATACAGGGATTTCATAAAATCAAAATATTTATATTGTGGTTTTAATTTACGTAGGAAACGTATTCTTCAGGACACGGTTAAATATTCGGACTTTACCACAGAGAAGTTTTTGGAAATTCATGCACGAATGCGAGCAGCAGTGGATTCAATAAAACCACTTGAAGAATACAAAGATTTCATTACAAAACATCGGTATTTTATATATATTATTATTATTATTATTACTTCCTTGCGCTTTTGTTTATATTTTTGTGATGATAATCTTCGCTTTTTTTTTCTTTTCAACTAAAATTGATATTTGTATAAACATACACAGAACGCGACCAGCGTCTCCGTTACGTCTTACATTTGATGAAAATTTAGTGGACGATACATCAGGGAAATTATTGCCATACAAATTAACGGTGGACAATTTAACGATAGATTGGCTACGTAGTCGTTTGAATGAACTCGAAAATTGTTTGAAAACCACTCAACAAAATCGACTGGCAATGCAATTAATTAATGAAAACAACTCTGATCCTAGGTAAATTTAAAAAATATAATGCCTAATTCTATATTTATAAATCTGAAAATAAAAAAAAAATATTCATTGGATTGATATTAAAATTGTTTAATGATATTCAGTAAAATGACCGTGTTGGACTATTCTCGTGAAAGAGAGGAATTGCGATTACGATGTCAGGAGAAAAAATTGCAAAGACAAGCTGAAGTTATACGTGGAGCACTCAATGAATTGGGATGTGAAGAATTACCATCGGGATGCGATTTATCAATGGAAGGATCATTTGCTGAGCCACCGCCCATACAAAAGGTAAACACAATAATAAAAATAACAATAAAGTCTCCTCGAAAGTCAGTAGTTTTCGTCGTATCAGGATTATTTATAAGATTAGATTCGAGGATGATATTGACCATTGCAGAAAAATATAGTGGCTGATACTGGTATTTTTACATTGAGACGAAACCAACGGTTTATGATGATAATAAAGACTCCCTTTAAGTCCTTACCATCTATAACAGATGGCAAAAATGGCATTGTTCGCGCTAACAGTGTAGGATCAACGCCTAAACCAATAAGCGCCCCACCGGCAGTATGTTATTTCATCTTACAATTGATTGAGTGGCGGAAGCATTTTATTTTCTTTATTATATTACACTGCTCAATACTAATTTATTTCTTTCCAGACAACTTAACATAGCGTGTGATCATAATCGTTTATTAATCTAAATGCCATTAATTATTTATTGCTCTTGAATTTGTTTGAAACCTAACTTGCAAGAAATTTTTATGATGTTCCTAATTGTTGATATTAATATATTAATTATTTCATAGGTGCCATCTAGAATTGATAGTTTGACAAATAGCCAAAAAGGAAATGGAGATTTAATGGAAGAAGAGTGGTTTCATGGTGTATTACCAAGAGAAGAAGTCGTAAGATTGCTCGTAGTAGAAGGTGACTTTTTGGTACGTGAAACAATGCGAAATGACGAAAGCCAAATTGTTCTCTCGGTTTGTTGGGACGGTCACAAACATTTTATCGTTCAAACAACGCCAGAGGTAACTATATTACAATATATTTATTGCATACTCATGTTAGTTTCTATCATGATTTTGGGAAATTTAAATGGTATTATTTATTTTGTGTGATAGGGCCATTTTCGATTTGAGGGACCGACTTTTCCTTCGATCCCGGAATTAATAATGCATCAATGGAAATCGGGTTTACCAGTAACTAGTCGATCGGGGGCCATACTCAAGACACCAATTTTCCGTGAGAGATGGGAGCTTAATAACGATGATGTGATTCTGTTAGAAAAAATAGGACGTGTACGTATCGGATTATATACTGCCCTCTTTTTTTTCAGTAGAGTAGTGAAAAAAAAATTGTTTTTTTTATTCCTATTTTTAGGGGAATTTCGGCGATGTCTACAAAGCCCGATTGAAACCTTGTGAGACTGAAGTAGCTGTGAAAACATGTAAAGTAACTCTGCCCGATGAACAAAAACGAAAATTTTTGCAAGAAGGACGCATATTGAAACAATACGATCACCCAAATATTGTTAAACTCATCGGTATTTGCGTGCAAAAACAACCAATAATGATAGTAATGGAATTAGTACCTGGTGGATCATTATTAACATATTTACGAAAAAACGCTGCGGCAATATCACAAATAGAACAATTACGTATGTGTAGAGACGCAGCCGCGGGCATGAGTTACTTAGAATCAAAATTTTGTATTCATCGAGATTTAGCTGCAAGAAATTGTCTCGTTGGATTTGATTCGACCGTCAAAATTTCCGATTTTGGAATGTCACGTGAGGAAGAAGAATATATTGTATCTGATGGAATGAAACAAATTCCAATAAAGTGGACAGCACCAGAAGCGTTAAATTTTGGAAAATATACTTCACTTTGTGATGTTTGGAGTTATGGAGTATTAATGTGGGAAATATTTTCTAAAGGCGGAAATCCTTATAGTGGAATGTCAAACTCACAAGCAAGAGAGAAAATTGATGCAGGTATGAATCATTCAATAATTATTGTTGAAAAAAATAGCTATGAGACATTGCAAATGAATTTGTCATCATATTAATTTTTCATGCTTTTTTTTCACTAGGTTTCAGGCTGCCTGCACCTGATGGAACGCTTGAAGAAGTATACAGACTAATGCTACATTGTTGGGAATATGAACCTGAAAAAAGGCCACATTTCGATCAGATTTATACCATAGTTGAAAGACTTTGTCAAGTATATAGTCAAGTGAAAATCGTATAAAAATCATAAAATTATTGCTGACATTATTTTTTTAAAGTTTGGAACATCAAACGTAACTGCAATACGTCATAACTATAATTTGAAATTAATTGAGTATAAAATGAAAATAAGACGTAGTTGAATAATTATTGTCTCAACTGAAATATTTTGCCATCATACTTATGTTACGGCCATTATTTGCCAATCAGTCAATGATATTAATGTGCAATTTGTAAAATTATATGCGTTCTTAATTATAAAAATTATTTGGTTATTAATATTGTTTTCAGCAATGTATTGCATGTATTTTTCGGATATATTTTTCATCCTGCCGTTCGCAATGTTTATTTTGGTATTTTAAACAAGTATTTTTTTCCCTTGAAGTGTTCACAAGTAAGATATTCCAATCAATAGTAATTTATGAAGGATCAGATTCCATCATTGTTTTTTTTTTTTATATATACAAGATATATTTTAACGTCGTTGTCTATATTTACTTGCATTGTATCATGTGTTGTGAAAAGTACTTCGTATTATTCTATTGGCAGCTACTGGATGCATATTATTTAACCTTGTTAATATAAGCTTATGCGCTGTGCAATAATATCTCATTTTTTTCGAATTTAAATACAGTATAATAATTTTGCATAATATTCAGTTTGTTTTAATGTATCAATAAAATTTTCTGTTCAATTTAAATGTTTAAAAATGTTTTATTCTATCAAAATTTATAAATAAAGATTTATAAGTTCATCGCTTACAGCTGACGGAGTCATGATACCTAAATCTGTAAATAGTAGATTGATATAATGCGGTGGTGTATAATCAACTAGTGGATGCTCATCCTTTAAACCGTTTTTTCTCGTGGCCGCTGTGTACTAAAATGAAGCACACAAATTACAAATGAAATAAAATAATTGAAATGAAATATTTATTTCCTAATTGACTCACTTTAAATTCATCTGGAAGATCAGTTTGATTCAAGGGATAAATTCTTATGAATTTGAAACTCTCAGCTAATACGTAGAAAGGTTTTTTGAATTCTTTTGCACACATCGCTAATGTATATGTTCCAATTTTATTAATTACACCTCCACTTTCAGTTACCCCTTCAGCACCAATCATAACCATATCCACTTGTTCCAATATATAACCCACAGCAGAATCAAGAATCAACGTACATGGCACGCCCAACTTTTTTAAATCTTCATACATTTCTTTCCTAATTAAAATATTTCAAACAGAGCATAAATAATATATCGTGAATTAATTAAATTTTTAAATATTATAATTAATTCCTACTGAATAAATTCAAGCATACCCAGCGTTATTTGGAGCAGAGTGTGTAACATAGACATGAAATATTTTATTATTTTCCATTGCTTCCTTCATTGCCAATAATACTACCCTTGATCTAGAGTGCGTTAATATTTTCTGTGAATAAAAAAGAATGACCATTATAATAATAATAATAATTACATATACTAAGTGAAAAGTAATATACACTTATTTTGTTTATATTATAAAATTCTTACACAGCCATCGGTGAAAAAATTATTAGCTAATTTAGCAATTTTCCCACGAGCTGCTACTAATTGTTCGTAAAACAATTTACCTCTATGAAGCATAATTCTTTTACATTCTGCAAATGACTAAAAGCAAGTTAATTATCCTTTAGAACATATAATTAATATGAAATATATATGGCAATAAAAAAATTGAGATACATTATTTAGATGGCTTACGGCAGTATCTAACGCTGCTAATGTGATAAATCTAAGAAATAATTCAGATCCTGATGCAATTGATGTTACTGGATGATCCATAGATCTGATAGCTTCAATACCTTTTTCTAAGCATGATTTAAGCTCTTGCACCGTTTCTGCTGTAAATTAATGAATTTTTTTTTTTTTAGTAATATAATGAATTTAGCATATATCAATTAAAAATTTCAAATTTACATTTTGAATGTTCTAAAACCTTCATTAGTGTCCGAATTGCAGCCATTCCAGCTGAAACTTCTTTCTCATTTTTCATGATCTGATCAAAAAACTGACAAATTTCTAGGAGGATAAAAAATTAAAAAATTAATACTTAATCAATAAGTTAATCTTACAGGTTTCAGAAAATATCATCATCATAATATGTTACCTCTCCGTTCCATTTTAGAAAATAATATGGAACTATGAACAATAAATAAAAAGTAACCTCAAAAAAAATGTTCAGTTGTTCAGTACATATAACAAAATAAATATATATATATATATATATATATATAATATGTAGTTGAACAGCAGGATATATGTATATTATCGAATTTCGTATCAATCCATAGGGTATTTATGTGGTGGGGGAAAAATTACTAAGGAACGGGAATGTTGAACCGAACTGATGTTACACTATGATGTACATATGTATGTATAACTAACGACTGCAGCGTCATCTCAGTTTAATTTAATTGTTCACATGTAGTTTGAAATTCGAGATTTTGGATAAAGGTTATTGTGATGAGTCACATAAAATGTCATTAATAAATTATACTGCGTGACGAAATAAAATGTAATATAATAAAACGCAGGAATATGAATAAATATAAATGAACATTTAATAAAATTTTAAATCTGATTGAATTGCATTATGATTCTAAGGTTATCAAGAAATTAATATATTATTTTTCATGAGATAAAAAATCAATTTTATTATTGAAAAAGAAAATGCAAATCTTTTTTACATATTCACTATTCATTAACTGCCCGCCGCAGCCGCTGGGGCGCTAGTAAAAGTCTGGAAAATTTATTCATCAATGTTTTGATTGGACAAACGTATTTATAATAAAAAAAAGCGACATAACCTATATAGTGACGCCACCACAACATTGTATATGTATATATAGTTTCATCTTGCAGGGCTCTAGACCCGATACCTAACTTGGAGTAAATATTTTTCAAAAAATTTCGAGATTTTCTCTTCAAACAATAAAAGTAATATTTATATATAATTTTATAATTTGATTGGACATATTACATATGTACATGAATATAGACTGCAAATTATTTGACAGATAGAATGTCGATTTATTATATTGCTTTATGTTATTGGGAAAGCTTGTACTCTCATACTCATTCATTCAATTTTTACGAAGCAATACAGAGTCCTCTGCCCCCATGATATCCGCACCTGGTCTCTATACTCTCTGGATATGCCGCCATTATTTTGACAAGTGTTGAGTTGTATATATATAGACTGTGTATAGAGAGAGTTCTTATAAAGAAGAAACTCTAGGAGTTCTAGGACTGTGGCGACAACCACGGCGACAAATTAACTTTTAATGTATTTGTGTGTTTCTCTCGTGTTTCTTTTATAATTCAACGAGTTTCAAGAACAATTTTAATACCATGTTGTGTAAAAAATTAAATACATAATGCAAATGTTAATAAAAAAACTAAAAAGTGAAGTTAAAATAATTATAGATAATTATTAATTAATATTGATTAGATATTATTTTATTGCTGAATACAACGAACGGTTAACAAAATGTTGAATCAAGCAGTTGTCGAAGCTCTCTATTCAGCGACTTATATTGAGAATTATCTTGATTGCGTCGAAAATCTTCCAAACGATATTCAGAGACATATTTCACGATTGCGAGAATTAGATGCTACTTGTCAGAGTAAGTTTATCTCATTTAAATTTTATGTTTAAGTGGTAAACTTCAAAGAAATTGTGCGAGTGCATGGCGCGGGTTTATAGTGATTTCAATTTTTGCATCTAAAAAAAATGAAATAATTTATGGTATAAATTTAATTTGTTCTAGCGTATTTACGAGAAGTGGATCAGCAACAAGAATTGTTGAAAAATGATGTCGATATAACAGTCAGAAAAAGATCTCTCCTTAGAGTTCAGCAGGCTCTCATATCGGCTCAAGAAATTGGCGATGAAAAGTTACAAATTGTGCAGCAAATTCAAGATCTAATCGAGAATAAAGCACGACAGTTAGATTTAGATTATCGTAATTTAGGTAAGTTATTTTATTTTTACGTCGAAATATTTTAATGATGTATCATTGATTTTAATAATAATGCTTTTATAGACTTTGGAAAAGAGCAAGAGAGCAACGAGCCAACACGTGAAGCTAATTCAAATGCAAATTCCAGTACAACTGGTAATTCAAACAATATTGAACGTCAACCAAAACGAGCCAGAAGAACGCGAACTGAAACGCTAGTGGAGTCTGCTCATGCTTTAGATATGATGGTTATGTCAGAGACACGATCAACAACACTGTCAAATACGAGCAATGGTAATCAAAAGAAAACAAATGCTGCTGCTGCTGCCGGAAAGAAGAAAAAACGAAAGGCACGTCAAGGCAATCAACAAAATCAACATCGAGAAGATACTCCACCACCACCAGAAGATGATTTAGCGATAGATCCTGATGAGCCAACATATTGTTTATGTGATCAAATCTCTTATGGTGAAATGATTCTTTGTGATAATGATTTGTGCCCGATTGAGTGGTTTCACTTTTCTTGTGTGTCACTTAGTACAAAACCTAAAGGTAAATGGTTTTGTCCAAAGTGTCGTGGTGATCGACCTAACGTGATGAAACCAAAGGCCCAATTTCTCAAAGAATTAGAACGCTACAATAAAGAAAAAGAAGAAAAATCCTAGCAGGAAATGAAAAAGTAGTAATAAGTTCTGATAAATGAACGGGATTTTGGTAAACCGTTCGAAACAGACAATTACTATTTTTGTTATCAATTTAAAATTACAGAAAATGGCGAATTACGATTTCTAATAAAAATCAACTGTAAATGAACAGTATTAAATTAAAAATTGGTTTTAGAAATCTTGTTTAATAAGATCTTTCTATTTTCAAGAAAAATCATTATGTGACATTTAAATATCACAAGTGTAAATAATCATTGTATGTATTTTATCAATATCATGAATCATTATATCCTTATAATAACGTTTTGTTCGTTTTTTCTTTCTTAAAATTATTTCATAAAACATTGTTTTTATATTGTTTAAATGAATAAAGAAGTTGAAATTACGTAGATATTCATTACATATTTTATTCTTAAGAGCGGTCAATTAAATCAAATAGTCAACATTACTGGATCTTGTATTCACTCTATCGAATACATCCCAATGTTTTATTGAATCACACGAGAAATTTTACCGCATTAACGGATTATGCAAACATCTTATCCCTATTTGTAGGCTGAACAGAAAAAAAAAACAAAACAATATACCCAATATTTTTATACTTACAAATAATGATCACATGAGTTTCATGAGAGTAGATATTTATATGTACGATTAATTAAATATAATCCAGAATCAACTGGAACATACATAAATGTTTGTGTTGTTAAGATTAACATAGTGTTAAGCGAGTATTAAAGTCAAATTAAATTTTGCTTAAATACATTTTTCGCCTTAATTTGCCAAATTGTTTGTAATGTTTATGATTAGAACGAGGATGAAAAATGTAGGTGCCTTGGTGATCCTTCAAAAATAAATGTTTAACTGCAGGGCAACGTATACATGGATCTAATGTCAGCGGGGATCCTCCACGTGAGACTCCTGAAAGTTCAACCAGGATTGTTCCACCACAGTTGCAACACGCTTCTCATATTCACGTTTGTTTTCTTGATATAATTGCGCTGCCAATGAATTGGCTGGTGAATTCGGATTAGGTTCATCCAGAAGTGACTGAAACAATTGTGGGTATAAAATATGAAATTTATAGATTATTTAAAAAACTACTAAAGAAATCATATATTAGTTGCGCGAATTGCACTTTATTTTCTATTATTATCATTATCATTATCATTTAGTACGTATTTCTTTGTATATATATATTCATATATGTAGAGATGAATTTTAGGTACGATTATCAAGTACTAAAGTTGAATAAAAATAAAAATCAGTGCTCTTTTCATTCCTAACGAATAAACATTAGTAGAGTTTTCAAAAAGAAAAAAAAAACACACTAAAACAAAATACAATGGACAATTATCATTCAAATCCCAGATTTTAATCATTAATTAATTGTCTCATGTTTTATTGATTACTTTCTTTTTTTCTTCAACGCTCACTCCCATATTTCTTTTTTACACTCGATTTTTTTACTTTTATTTTCATTCTGCAACCTATTTTTTCCTCCAATATACGTGAATAAATAAATACACTATTTTATAATAATTTATTTCACAACATTCGGTATAAATTCGATCTAATGTCGTCTCTCCTTGCGTTGATCATTTCAAATTCTTGTTTGACTGCATTTCAATTATTTTTTTTTCCTCATTTGTCTTTCGTATTTATTTATTTTGGGAGTGATATGCTATGCATATTAACGTTAACTCCATCGTAAGGCTGCGCACTCATTTCCATAGTGGTTGATTGATGGTGATGATGGTTGATTGTGGCACAATTTAAGCGCATTTGCCTGCGACTAATCCACAAAACTTTGCTCCACGCATGCCTTCACTCGTTTCTCGTACTCGCGTCTGTTCTCTTTATACAGTTGCGCTGCCATTGAGTTGGCAGGTGAATTCGGGTTCGGGTCACTTAACAGCGACTGCAACCACAAGTCAATATAAAACTCGTTAAGTATTTTATTTCATCTCCATTAAAGTCAACTTATTATGAAGAAATAACAATGATTATAGACAATTCTATATTTATCAATAGTGCATATAAAAAACAATTAATTTTAATCACCCTCAACTCTAAAATAACACTGACAAAAAATTAACCTTGTCTCCAAGGAGTTAATCAAGACTGTGATGAATTGCAACCGCTGTTAAGGCGACGATTCAATTAATTCGTCGCAAATAATCATAGATCTTTTTCGGGCATTAGGATAATATTTATAATTAATTTATGTTTTAATGTTAAACACCAATTGCTTGATTGTAAAAATAAATTAATAGATTAATTCTGGATATAATCACACAATAAATGCCTTCTATAGATCTATGGCTCAAAATTACTTATTTATACATAATATTTATCAACGGTAATATTAAAATATTTACCTGTATGGATGTTAAAATAGCCGAAACATCATAGGTAGGACTCCAACGATTTTGCAGAATATCGAGACATATTCCACCATCAGCATAAACATTTGGATGAAACATCTTACTAACAAATCTAACTGTCGGTGGTTTGTTTGGATATTCTTCTGTGAACTCTATAGTAAGTTTGAATGTTCCATCCTCAAATGGTGTATCATGTGGCCTGTACATATATATAAAAAAAAAAATAAAATTAAATTCCATTGTGTATCACAAATCGAAATGGAATTCCAAACAGTAATATAATATAATAAAACCATAATCATATTCACTTACCCAAATATAACAGCATTCCATATCATAATATTATTATCTGTTGGTGCTCCAGAAACGCCAGTTGGTGGATCTTCCTGTAGTCTAAAAACAACATAAGCCCAACTCAATGAATTTCATTATAAAATTATCGAGGTCATAAGCTAATAAAAAAATTAGAGTATTCCATTATTAAAATCAATTAATCTAAAGTCACGTGAATTGTACTATTTTGCTTTCTATTTTATTTCCAGCGTCAATGTCACCGTGATCATCGATCGTTTATATTCATGCCAATGAAGACATACATTATTCTCAAACTACTACAAATACACGAGGGGAAAAGAGAGAGATAAATATAAATAAAAATATAAAGTGTTATAATGTCAATATCTAAGAATAAATTTGCTCGTGGTAACCAGACGATTGCAATTTCTGGATGACATTCTCTGAGACTCAAATTTATCAAAATGACTTTTAATGTCTATTTCAATGTATAATGAATAAATTTATTCATATGCATATTTATAAGCATAAACTCCAAGTACAAATTCAATGACATGTACGTTTTTATTTTTTCCTTGCAGCTGTCACTATAAATTTAGATACTTAATTAACTTGACCTAAACATACCTCTTAAAATCTCTCATAAGTCTTCGCCGCGCTGGAGTGGACATCTTTTAATACGTGAATAAAATCTGGACGAGCAAAAGTTTGTCAATGCTTTCAATGACCTCTAAGCACCGACACGCTCGTAAACTTTTTCCTTCTTTATTGTCTTTTATCTCTCTGATTAATTAATAAAAGGAAAATTATTCTTTAAATTTGTATGCAGGTGCAAAATAACACACTGAAAACTTTTTACTGCGTAAAATGTCTCACCTACGGATCACCTATGCGCTTTGTCAGATGTGAAGGCCGCCGTCTTTGCACAATACCGTTAGGTGCCGTCGAAAAATCCCTTCTCACTTCCGCGTTTAATGTGTACTTTGTGTACTGAACATCAAATTGTTTTAAATGACTGATGAAATTTCGTGATGGTATTCCGTAATGAAACTGTGTCGTTTCACTTCACTCCCAAATCTCAGATAGAATTATTATTATCAGAAATAATCTTAATGCAGGATGACGATGAATGTATATGTATTATGACGATTGTAACAACTAGAGTATAGACTCAAAATGAAAGAATGATTGGATCGAATTAATTCGCTGATCTCGCCATAGACTGCCAAAACGATTTTTTTTTTATTAACAAAGCAATTGAACACGGAGCTACAGAATTATCATAGAAGGGAAATTAATTTTACTGACGTCACAATTTTAACCAGTCAAACATAGAGTTCGAACATTCAACGTATAGATTATTATATTGTACATATATAATTATATATATATTTTCGCTGCTGTTATATGTGTTATTTTCTCAATTGTCTTTTTATTATTCTTTTTTTTTTTTTTTTTAATAATATAAAAAAAATGGTGGATGTACTTTTGTTTTCTCTTACCACCACCAGTGACATACCCATTTATAATAATTCTTATTTAATACTGCAGATGGTGCTTTATCGCAACTCTGTTGATAACTGTCATTGAAATTTTTTTTTTTAATATTGGTATTTAATTTAAATTTACCAGAAAGCAACCAAACAATCGTCCATTTTTGTGAAATCTGGCACGTATACAGGACTTCGTGCTTCTCACTAACTAAAGCAAGATGAAGTAAGTTATGTTGTTGAGGGTCACATAATCCGACAATATTTGTGCCATCATTAACAGTTTATTGAAAATTATATGTTAACAATGTGTGAATGTGTAATGGTGTTAATTTTTGGTTATTCATTTTAGGATCGGACTTTGCGCGTACAGCGGATATAAAATCTATCCAGGCCATGGCAAAACTATGGTTAAGGTTGACGGAAAGGTGAATATATTTTTTTTATACATCAAATTTGTTAAAAAAATAATTATCTATATTTATACTTTCACACTAATCAATAGTGTACTCTACGTGCTCTCGAAATTTTTACCCCACGACAATTACACATTACCATACATAGAACATAACCTCATTCTTTTTCTCTTCAATGTTTTCAGACATTCACTTTCCTCAATTCAAAATGTGAAGCCGCCCATTTGATGAAACGTAATCCTAGAAAGGTTACTTGGACCGTTCTCTACAGGTAAAACTTTCATGTTTTTTTCAATTTTGAACTTTTAATTTAAAAGTAATTAAATCAATAACAATAATGTGATGTTCTTTATTAATTATTAGGCGTAAACATAAGAAGGGACAAGAAGAAGAACAGGCAAAGAGGAGAACACGACGAGCACAAAAATTCAATCGTGCTATTGTCGGTGCTTCTTTGTCAGACATCTTGGCCAAGAGAAACATGAAACCAGAAATTAGGAAAGCCCAGAGAGACCAAGCCATCAAGTTAGTATCATTTTTAATCATAAAATAACAATTTTCTTGAAACTTACACACAAATAGACATCTGTTCCTCTAACACAATCAATAGCTTTTTGTTAGATTTCAGAATGTCTTAGAGTAATAAAAAGGGCTGCTTCACCCAGAACTGTTAATTTTTACCATAACATTGTTTGGCTTTGCGGGTCCTTACAGTTTTAATATAATAAAAATAAATATTAGTAAACTCGCTACGAATTTTATTTTAATATTTATTTATTTCATTTCTCAGGGCCGCAAAAGAACAGAAAAAAGCCGCGAAAGCCGTGAAGAAATCTACTGCACCACCCAAGCCAAAACCCACCAAAAAGGAAAAGGCTACGAAGGTGACGCAAAAAGCAGCTCCACGTGTCGGAGGAAAACGATAATTTTTCGGTACAATCATAAATAAATAAATTGAAAAATCACATCATGCATTTATTATTCTTACGAATTACCATACACACGAATTGATTTTGAATTATTGTCCTCGTGCAATGTTTATTTTAATAGCTGTACAATTTCATAAATATTTATTTACAGAATCATGACTGCCGAGAACTTGAACAGATAAAAAATTTTTACTTTTTCTTTGTTGTTTCTTCATTAAGTTCTTTTTTGAGAATTGATAATTTTGTGAGAGCCAAATCTCTCCACGCTCGTTTTTCTTGAAGTTTATTCAATGGACAAATTTCCTCCAATTGTTTAGAAATATTTTCAGCTGCTGGTCCGATGAATTTTGGAGTCGGGCCAAATGTCATACTTACATCATAAATTGACTTATTATACGTCTCGCAATACTTTTTCATACCTATATGAATTCGAAATTTAATATGACATGCAAATTCTATAGAAAATATTAAATAAAATAAATGACATGCTATTTAAAATTATAGTAGACCTTCAGCGTTTAAATGAGCAGCTTCAAATGCACCTAAAAATGCATAACGCATTCCTAAACCTTCACTCATGACTATATCAACGTCTTTAACGCTCAACACACCGTCAGATACAAGTCTCCATGCCTCATTGAGAATAGCGTACTGTATTCTATTGAGAGCAAACCCATCAATTTCTCGAGTAAAAATAACTGGTGCCTGACCAATCTCTGTCATTATCGCTTTTGTTTTTTCAGGAATGTCTGCATGTGTCCATGGACTTGGAACAATTTCCACCAATGGTACATAATACGGCGGATTTACCTGTAGTGGATTGAAATTTAATTAAGTCTCTGTAAAGTCATTTTTACTTCAAATCATAAAATTAATTAAAAATACGATGTGCTATTTTACCAAGGATAAATCTTATCTGTTTGTTTTGCTATTTCTAGTAAAATTGATAAAGCCATTGCGTAATTCTAACGATACGTATATGACAATTATCATTGCAAATAGTTTTTTTCATGAATGAGATAATTATTACATTTTGCGCAGTGATATTTAATATTATTTGAAATTCTTACTGGATGTGATACGATAACTTGAGCGCGATGTTTGAGGTTTTCACTAAAAAGCGATGGTCGAAATGTGGATGTTGATGATGAAAGAATTGTTTGATCATCAACTACTTTATCCAGTTCAGTATAAAGTTTTTTTTTCAACTCTAAATTTTCCGGAATGCATTCTTGAATGAGTTTACTGCCTTTTGCAGCTTCAGTTAAGCTTGATGTACCTGAAAAAAAAAATATATTTTCATAGTAACATAAAATATAAATTAAAGATTAAATCCAAAACAGATTTAACATACCGGTTATAAGTCCGAATTGCTCATCCGCACTTAATTTGCCACGAAGCAATTTTTCATTCTCAAGTTTTTTTAATTGTACTTTAATATCTTTCAATGCATTGTCAATTTGTTCTTGAATAATATCATATATAATTACTTTATAGCCAACACTAGCAAATAGCATAGCCCAACTACGACCAATGAGACCGCTAAAAACAAATAAATCATTCGATATGGAAAGTTTTCATTATTCACATAACAATTAAACTATATTTATTTTAATATTTTTTAAAACTCAATTAATTATATTCATTTTCTTATAGGTATTTACCTGCCGATAATTCCAATTTTTTCATTTTTATTCATTTTGAAATTATTATTCTCAATGCAACTGGTAAGAATGAAACAGAAAAAAATAAAAGCAGTAATTATGCTGGAAGCACTGAATACTAACTAATATAGTAACTTTCCGAGGTCTAGATGTATATTGTACACCTTCTCCTCCTCCCATCGATCCGTTGGTGCACTGATATGTGTATAATTATATACACATCAACTATCAACGTCGAGATTACAAACGTAATCAACACTCAGTGAGTATGCTACAGTGTTTGAAATTATATGAGGATAATAAATTGTGAATATTGAATTTGCAATCAGTAGAGAAAAGATTCATCATTTATTTTTTGGATGATTATATTAGGAAAATATAATTCATAGAGCATTTTCATTGATTTTATAATGTTCAAACTTGAATAATTATTTCAATGCTATATACATTAATATAAACAAATGATATTTAATTTCATTAAATGTATTTAATTTTTTGAAAATAACTCTGACACTCATTATTTATTTTGAATGTAATTTAACATTTTATTTCAATTTTATTAAAGTTTTTTCAATATTTAGATTTGTTATTAAAATATTATTTTGTTAATTCTAAGCAGAAAAATAATTTATATGAAGTAAATAATGAATTCGTTTGCAAATAATATTGTATTATTTTGTGTTTAAGATGAAACTTCAAAATTTGGATTTTAATTTATAGAGAACATTGTTTTTATTTCATGAATATCTGTTGAATTATTAACGGTAAAATTAACAACTCTGAATATGCTCTCATACGTTTAGGTATGTATATATTGATTATTTTTTTTAGGTAGGCAAATATACAATCATATAAATATATTGTGTGAGAGTGTTTGTGAAAATCGTGTATTGTATCTGATGCGTCAATCATGAATAATTCAACAAGAGTAAATCACATGACGACGATAAATCTGAAATAATTTCTACAACGTAGGTGATAAATTGAAGAGTTTAATTGTATATTGATAAATTTTTACATCCACAATCACTATCGATAAGATACTTATGTTAGTTTGATCTAGCTTTTCGATTTTGAATTATTGATGATATTGATAAAATGAGTAAATTTAATTATTTAATAACAGATTATTTTTACTTCTTTAATCTATTCATTTTTTCAGACATTTGTATCTCTATCAATTTAAAATTCTGCTTCTAAATTATAAGGATTCCATCAACGAAAATAATCCTTGAAAATGACTTTGAATTTATATTTTACAGTTAGTCATCACATTATACCAGATATCTTTATAAATAAAACCTTAACATGAACAAGATTGTTCGACTCTTATATATTTTATTTTATTTTCCATCTTTAAATCAAAAGATATGATTCTCAATTCCGGATTCATTCTCATAAAGAACGATAAATAGAATAAAATAATTTTACATGAGTAAATGTTTTAATTTCGCTTTTAGACAAAATTCCTAAAATTTATTTGTCATAATGCATATCTATCAATATTTATTTAATTATGTCATAAAAGATTGTATTTTGCAGAAACAAAAAGACAAGTCTAACAACAATTCGCTAATTTACTATTTCATCTATTCTTTCCAGTTTTGATTTCTCGGGGTTTCCCCACTATTTTCATTGGTGTAGTAGTATTATAATGTACATTATACACAGATTGCATTGTTGTCTAGTCACAAAATGGCGCGGAAAAATACAGCATACGATTGGCTAGTAGGTGTATGCTTTAGCTCGGGGAATAACCCGCTGCTGCTTGTTATCAAGGCTTTACATGACGTATCAACCGATAAACTTGATTCGAGAAGACAGTAAGTAATTGAACTAAAGTCACAATGTTTATAACACTCTTTATATTCGCATCAATTTTTCATACAGTGTCATTATCACGGAATAAAAACATACTAACATTGGACATATTTTCGTATTTTTTTGAAATTTAAAGAATAAAATGCCCGAAGTTTACAAAGATATGAATACTTATAATAGTGCACTTTCAGATCCTCAAAGTTTATATCATACCAATAATGGTAAATTCTTAGATGAGTCAGACATTAATGTATCAGTATTTACGTAGCTTAAATACGTACATGTATTTTATTATTGAAATATAACCTTATATTTAAATTATAGAGTTTTGTTAATATTCATGAGGTTATATTTCTATTATTTCAGACACGATGATGACCGGAATGAATAGTCCTTATAGCAGTTCAACTGAATCACCATCAATTGGAAGCATGACTTCACCAGTGTCCTATATATCCGGAAGGGACGATGACAATTTTTTGAACTTTAATGACAACTCTTTTATCACTTTAAGTGGTGCAACAGGTATAAACTTAAATGCTAAGAGAGCATTTTCATTTCATCACAATAAATATGATAAAACCATTTGATTGTTAGTAGCTGTAGAATTGGGGAGTCCAGAAGTAGTAATACTCGATCAACCCGTTGATAAATTTAGATTCAGATATAAATCTGAAATGTTGGGCACTCATGGTAGTCTTGGAAGTGCAAATTCAGCTACAAAAAGGAAACGACACGCACCTACAGTCCAAGTAAGTGTTCATTAGATTATATACTATTAATATTAATTATTCTATTCATAATGTTTAATAGAATGTATTTGGATTTTAGCTGAGAGGCTTTCCAGGAATAGCAATAATTCGCTGTTCAATAGTGACGAAGAATCCGGAAAGACGATTGCCACATGCTCATCATCTTGTTAAACGAGAAGGTTCAATCGAAACAGATCAGCCTTATGATATTGAAGTTTCAGCAGAAAATAATTGGATTGCCACGTAATTATTTTATATGATATTTGTATTGCAAAGTAAACACAATGCATTTTCAAATTATCAAATATTTATTAATAAATCATATGCTCATGTAGATTTCATGGAATGGGAATTATTCATACGGCGAAAAAACATATCAAGGAGGAGCTTGTGAAGAAAATGAGATTAGAAGCGCTCGAAAATCGTCAACGTGAAAATCCAACAGTATCTTTTTTGAGTGTTCGCGAAGAAACGCAAATAAAAATAGATGCAGAAAACGCTCAAAAATGGATAGATTTAAATAGCGTTGCGCTTAGTTTTCAAGCATATGTTCCTGATTGCCATGGCATTATGTGCCCTATAACACCACCGGTTTATTCTCACACAATAAATAATTTGAAGAGTGCATTAACTGGTGAATTGAGAATATGTCGAATTGATAAACATGCGAGTAGTTGTGATGGTGGAGATGAAGTTTTTCTGCTTGTCGAGAAAGTTGGAAAAAAAAACATAAGGGTAAAATTTTTTGAAACAGATGAGAAAGATAATGAAATTTGGACAGCGTATGGCCGATTCTCAGAGCTCGATGTTCATCATCAGTATGCCATAGTTTTTCGAACACCACCGTATAGAGACCGTACAATTACTTCGCCTCGAGAAGTTTTTATCCAATTGGAGAGACCCACTGATGGCGATTGTTCTGAGCCAATAAAATTTACATACAAACCAACCGATAGTATCATACAAAGAAAACGTCCAAGAATATCATACTCGGAAAATGTTGATTTAAATAATTCCATTCCATCAGATGCAACGATGTCAAATAATATTTTCGCTACACCAACATCAATGGCAACTTCAAGTGATTTATCTGCAGAAATTCATAAACTTGCTTTTGAAAAATGTGACTCAAACGAATACGAGGATTTTCTTAAAAATATTGAATTCGATGAGTACTTACAATTGGTAAGCAATGGCCATACTGAACCATTTGAGTCTGACTTATGTATTGATGGAGGACGATCATACGATTTTGGTCATTCAATAGATGGACCGACTTTTGCAATAAATATTTTAAAAGAAGCATTACAAAAATCCCAAGGCAGTCAAACAAAAGTACAGAAAAATTTGAAAAAAATATTGAGTGAACGCACGTCATATGGTGACACACCATTACATTCAGCTTTACGTTATGGTCAACGTGAATTAGTCAAAAATATTCTTTACATTATTGGTAGTTCATCACAATTTTCAGATCTCGTTGACATACAAAATGCCTCGGGTAAAACTCCATTACATTATGCGATTATACTAAATCAACCAGACATTGTTCGTGCTTTACTAGTACTTGGAGCTAATCCGAATGCATGCGACAATCATGGTTCATATGTACTTCATGAAGCAGTAAAAAGACCAAACATTTGGGAGTGTGTTGGTGCGTTATTGGATGCAAAAGCAGATATTGAACAGCGTGATGATGCTGGATGGACAGCACTTCAATTGGCAGCTGAAGCTGGATCATTACGGGCGATAGATTTGCTCGTAAAAGCCGGCGCTAATGTCAATGAAACCGAGAGATCGTATGGACGCACGGCACTACATATTGCTGTTGAAGGAGGTCACGTTGATATTGCTCGCTATTTATTGGAAAAGGTATAAAATAATAATATTGGTGAATTTATGAACAAATTGACTGTATGATCAAAATAGTTACATCTATTCTGTTATTCATAATTTTTTTTTCTTTTCTACAGACGAATATTGATGTAAATTTACGAAATTTGGGCGGTAATACAGCTCTTCATGTTGCAGTAGTAAATGATGGATCTCGAGCACAAATACTCTGTTATCTTCTTACAAAGCACGGTGCTGATCCACACATTTCAAATCGTATTTCAGATCATGAGCGTGAAGAAATGGAAATCAAACAAGAGCCGCAAGATGGGGAGGATTCATCGCTAGGACTGACATCATTTGATTTAGCCTCTGGCAACGATGAAGTAATAATTGCATTGTCTATTTAAATATTCCATGTTCGCAATAAGCGTTTAGTTGTTGCTTGTAATATCGATGAAATGTTATTTTTATCATTTATAGATACAAAATTTATTTATGGACATTGATAAATATAAAAATACTGATACGCCATTGACATGTGAGGTGAAAGAGGAGACAAAATATGAGACAAATGAATCACCTATTACAAAATTATTAGATGTAGATCAACTGGCTGCTTTGGGTAAATTATTGGAGAAAAATCAAGGATGGAAAGATATTGCGCGATCTATTGGTTGTGATTATTTATCATCATCATTGGAAATTTCTGGTGCCAGTCCAGCTTTGACAATTTTGAGCTATGCTGATGTAGGTTTGAAACAATTATATTATTTCAACTGTAATATTTAACAGAAATAATATCAATTATTGTTCATTTATAGGTTCAAGGTAATCTAACAACGCAGAGACTTTTGGATTTGCTGCATGAATTGAAGCAGACAGAAGCAGCAACATTTTTGCAAGATATAATTAGAAATAAATCATGTTCACATTAGTTAATTTCATGTAAAAATTTATAAAATATAAAACTATCCTACTTTATATGAACGATGTCTACTATTAATAAATAGTGGAAAAAATTATAAAATAAATTAATTATTAATAAATTCATTGTTAAATATGTTTTTAGTATTAAAAGATAAAATAAAAATCTATAAAAAAAACTTGGGAATATAAATAATTTTTAAATATTTGATCACATATCACAAATGACGATGTATACTATGTATCAATTTAATAATACATATATGTGTACATACACATATACAAAGTATATACACGCTTACCAACTCTATAATACACATACATGTTTATATTTAATTGCGTATTGAGTGTCGTATCATAAATGTGTACGTCATGAATGCGCATGGTGTGGTTATTTCCGACACTTTAAAACGGTAAATAAATCAGCTGATATGTACAAGCACATTTAACAGCAAGAAGGAAATATCAAGAATAAATAATGGGGCGTATTGTATATGCAGAAGAATCCTTATTTAATTATTTAGAATCTTTAATCACATCGGACGCTTATACAGTTGGACTCATCCTGGGACAGGTTCGAATTTTGTATGTGTTACCTTTCTCTTGTTCATCATTAAACACTATCCAGCTGTTATAAAAAATTTTTTATCTCTATATTTTTCAAGTCTATTTCTATTGTACATTTAATATTAATTTATTATTGGTATAAATAAATTTATTAATATAACTATTGTACATTATAATATTTTAGAGTACCGAGGAGAAAGATTATGTTATACATCTGGCCAGGACTCCACCGCCAGCATCGAAAGATGTTATCGAAGAAACTCTTATTGGTTCAACAGCAAATGTACCTCAGGAATGCCCGGTGAAATATATTAAATCAATAAATGATGTTCCAATTAATTGGGTTGCTGATCATGCCAAGCATGTGAGTTAAATGTTATTTTACGATATAGAAAATTTATATGTAATATTATAACTGATATTGTGATTTTTAGGTTACCCGAATGTTGCCTGGTGGCATGTGGGTATTGGGAATATTTATTGTTGCTCCTGAAGATTGTTTCAGTAATAAAGATTCGACGCAAAAACTAAAATCGATTGTTACAGCAATACAAAAAAATTTAGAATTGGATCCATATCTTTTTGGAAATAATCCACGAGAAAATGTGATTTTAGCATTTAATAGCATTACAACGAGGTAATTTTTTAAAAACACAATAATTTAATGAATTTATATTTTTTATGTTATTATTTATGATTGATTTTCACAGGTTAACATGTAAGTCATTTGATGTAAATGGCAGTGGATCATTAAAAAATGCAGATTGGAAATTTCAATCAAAAATCACACGATGGTATCAGTTGGAAACTCATTTAGATTTCAATAAAATTTTTGCCATAATCGATGATGGTGAATCAGATTCTCTTAAAAAACAACTTCAGAATATTATTAGCACTACATCGAAAGAGATTGAATCTGCGATTGTAGTAATTGAGGGCGAACCAAAACCATCGGATGAATTAATTGAAACCGTGTGGAATAAAAAAAAACAAGATCGAAAAGAATTAAAAAATGCTGAATCCAAATCTAACAACCAATCACTTCAAGCAACAATATATATTCCATGTGTAAATGAAACATAACCAATTTGATATCACAAATTTAATATGAATTATTTTTATCAAATTTTTTTTTTTCGCAGAATACAAATGCCAATAAGTGTAGCACAGAAATTAAACTCATCAATTGTAATGCATCGATACGATTAACTGGCCAGCTTTTTAGTAGGACTTTTGTTCATCAGAAAGCCACTATTAAAGAAGCAGAAAATGCAATCAGACAGGATATAATGAGATCAATGGCAAGTAGATTTGAGATGCACTGGGATAGTTTAATTGAAGAAGAAAATGGTCTGCCAGAAGGTAATGCTAATATGTAATTAATATATAAATATTTTGTGCTCTTAATTGTAAAAATTATTAATATTTATATGTTACAAATATATTTCCAGAGAATATTACGTTACACGAGCCACCTAGACGAGTTTTAATAGCATTACCCCAGAATAAAATTACTTTATCAGATTATCTATTTCCTGGTGAAGGTCCACAGGAAGCACTTATTTCTTTACAAGAACTTTTAGATGTGGAGGTGCAAGAGGCCAATGTTCAAAAAGAAATTGAGTTACAAGTTGATCCCGCCGAATTTTATTGCGAGAAAGAATCAGGAAATGAACCTGACGAACAGCGAAAACTTTCTGATAATAATCAATTGATTTTCTTTATTTCTGGTCTTGGTGTAGCGTTGATTTTTGTTGTGATTGCTATTCTCATACATCGTTTATATTGAATGTCAATGTAAAACAAATATGTATTTTCATGTTCAGAGGATTTTTTTTATTTTGTATTAAATGAAACTCTTTAAAAAAAAATAAAATATTTAAATCTTTCCATGATAAAATTTATTTTGATGTGATGGAAGAAAATTGAGTTGAAAAACATTAACAATTAAATCTGTTTGATTTGCATTATATTATAATAGTTTTTCTAATATAATAATATTTATATAATTTTATGTACATATACAATCATTATACACAACTTATGTACAAAAAAAAAAGAACAATTGTCCTCTTTCATTCCCTGAAAAAATGACAGTTATCGAATAATTCTATTTCATTAAATATCAACTAAACCACATATTTAAAAATATATGTATGCATATGCATGTATAGCGCCCATCAAAAATTTCAAAATCGAAGTATCTCGAAAATCAACATTTCTTTATTTAAAGATGTTTTAAACAAACATTTTGCAGTTTTTATACCTTCAACACATATATACTCTATTTGGTAGCAATAATAGGATAACTTTGATATGATTTGAAAAAGCCTTATTAAGTTTAATTTGTTTAATAACCTCTGAATATTAAATAAAAATTGGTATTTTTAATTGAATATTCCTGCGACTTAAGTCGTGTTATTTTGAAAATAGTATGGCGTTGCAGACTTTTCAGAGCCATTTTCACATCAGTAAATAGATTACATATTGTAAAATTTATGTTTAAAATATTTTTTTTTTCCAGAAATAATTAATTTAGGAGATGTTTAGAGCATGTTGACAATTCCGTAACTTTTGGTTGGCGCTGTATATACATTTAAAAAATTAGAAATGAGATCTACGCATTTAATTTTATCTCATTATGTTGAAGAATACCAGCGCAGAAATTATAGACATCTCAAAATATAAAAAAGTGAGTTTTATATGAATTAGGCAGTGGTTAGGACTGTATTCCCCCCATTATTTCACTCTAATAATTTTGTATTTATTTTAAATATTCAAATGCTATTTGCACATCATATCCTTCAGATGAATTTCTCATTTACTTATTATCTAGTCTCACTTTCTGTGGCTTTTCATAAAACATCACGGAAATTTTATAATTCAATCAGTTATTTACATTGATAATTTTTTTTTTTTAACAACACTGTACATTACCACAGAACGGAGAAAATTCAAAATACACACTTTATCAGTCTCCATTGCCTGACGTAAAATACTATTCATTCAACTAGATCTTCTTTTTATTATCGAAATCCTTGAAGAATTTTTATTATTATGATGTGCCCTTTATGATAGGACATTTCTTTTTTTAGCAAGAAAGGCATAACAAAACATTTTATCAATTCAATTGTGCGTGGGACATACACTATAAGTGTATACTTCTCATAGTATTATAATCAACTTTTCGATTCTTAAAATGAAGAATGTTTATTTTAACACCCGTACATGTTGGTCCAACAAAGGACACTAATAGTAATGTTGTTTTGTCAACTACACCTTTCTTTCATTTACTCGTCACTTTATAACGTGGGGAGTACAAACATTTTAGTTTTGCAAAATATAAGCGTAATGGATTGAAGAAAAAAAATCCTCTTGATTTTAATAATAAATGACAATCGACCGGCAATGGTTTTACAAAATTATACAAAAACTGTGATAAAATATAAATATCCTATGAATGATTCAACCAGAATATTTTTACAATATTCATTACAAATCCTCCTATTTATTAATAATGGCATGAAAGACTGACAATAAAAAATGATGAATAGCTCCTATATTAATGAGAAAATTCTCAATTTTTCATGATTGCGATATTTTAATTTTTATCATTCTTGTGTTTTTTTTTCCTTCATAATTCAATTATTTATTCAATTTTTCTTCTAAATTTAATCAAACAATTCCCATTTTTATAAGGCCTGTTTGACTACCACGACCAACACTCGCTTCCTCGAGCGAATCGAGATCAAGTGCTGATTCAATCATAGTTGTGTCTTGAAGTAATCTAAGCTTCGACGCTGACAATGGCGTCGTCACTGTCGTTTGTGACGTTGCTAAATCCAACACAGGCGGAACAATAATGCCTTGTCTCGGTGGCAATGGTGCAATCTCATCAATATCAATTGGTGGTATATTAAAGGACGCTAATGGCACTTCATTACTAACGAGATAGCTCACACTGTTGGTCGTACTGCCTAGAATAAAAAAAAAATACACTTTGATATTTTTCATTATTTAATATTAATTATCATTAAAACCTGGAGATTACTTTGGAATTATCAAGACAATTGAAAAAGCAAAATTCTATTTGATGCTTGAAAATAAAACAAAATAACGAGCATATTCAAACCTAACTTATATAATTCATTATATGTTATTATTATTATTATAATATATAAAAATAATGTAATTCAAAAATAAAATTTCCACAAGCATAATTGTTGGAAATTAGTCACAAATTATAATGCGTAATAATTCGTGTAACAGATAAAATAACGGAATAAAATCGTTAAAGTCACTGTTTAAAAAAAATAATACTTGTAAATGAAAATTTTGCACAATAAACAATATGAATCTGTAAGATGGTTAATGTCAAATAAGAAAAAAAATAACAGGGGGAACAGAAATATATTGCCATCATATTGAATGCATTAAGGTATTGATAGCCAAGGTTTATAAATAAATAAAAAATAGTGCATAATATAGGAAAATGTGGGATGATAAACTTACCAAGTGGCACGTACTGAGCCCTCGATTATACGTCGTAATTATAAACAAAGAAACACGTTTTATTGAAAAATGTCAATGTTAAAGATGTTTGTAGCGATCAATGGAAATTATTTTAACATTTAGTTAATATTGACATAAGTTAAAGTTGGATATTTTTTTCTGTATTTAGAAAAAAATGGATTTGAACTCGCACTAATATCCATTTGTAATATTTATTTTTTTGTTATCTCAAATTCAATTTTTATTATTATTAAATATATAATAATACGATTTGTGATATAATCTCAGACCATTAAGGAATGGTATCTTCAAAAATGGTGGATGATAAGAGTCGGCGATTAATACAAAAATGAGTGCGAGAACGAGGAGGATCTGCCATTAATCATTGAGAATCATTATCGCTAATAGAGTCAACGATAAAACGACGATTCATATGATCATTCTCAACATTATCACTAAAACACGGTGAATTTTCAGCATATACCATGTCATTATTGAGTGGCACAGAACCAAATCTATTAACAAGATCCATTGCAGCTTGACCAATAATAGGAATACCGCCCGAGCTCAATATTCGATTGGGTAAAATATTTTTTGATGTCGGATATTTGAATTCATGTTGATTATATCTAAGATTATTATATTTAAGAGTTTGGGCTGATTGTGGTGGCCTAAATGAATCCTCACAGTAGCGTTGCGGAAATTTTTGTAAGTCTACATATGCCATGTATTCAGTATCTCTAGACCTCAACATATCTTCAGAGTATCCACGTGGATATTTACGAAAATCTACACCATATTTGTTGTCAATAGTATATTGTTCATAAATTAAATTATTATCTGAACAACGTTGGTACTCGTCTCGACATCTTTGTGGATATTTATGTAAATTATCATCACATCGATAATTATATTTTTGCGATTCACTATTAAGACGATCAATTTCATTAGCATGATTACCATTACAAGGCTGAACACGATCTTGAGCATAACGTCGTGGTGGCGGATATTTTGTAATATACATTTCATTTGTATATTGACTATTGTTGGATAATCCATTGGGACAATTTGTGGATTGACTTACAAATGTTAACTCACCGTTGAGTGATTCAATTCTAGGCGATCGTTGACCGGATACAAGATTATTCATTGACCCGGTGAGTTCGTTGTCGACGTGTGACGGAATGATGTGCAGGCCATTTGCCTAACATGCAAATTAATCCAATTATCATTATTAATTTTTTATCAAATTAAATTTAATAAGAGACAATTTTACCTGCACTGGGGCGATTTTGACAGGGCCATAAGCTTTATTATTGGTAATTATATAATCGTCATTAATTCTTTCTTGCTCCGCTCGATATCCTGGAGTAACGATACCACGTCGATCTAATAAACAAATAAAAATAATTTTTCTCCCATCAGTATCTTTGTAATAATGATTGTCTTTGAATTTTCGATAGCATGCCATGAAATACAAAAAGTAAATACCGATAAGACTAGGCGGCGCAGGTCCACAAAGGACATAGAAGCAATTACCACATATATTTCCTTGACTATAAGGATTAAAGCTCTCTTGTTCTCGTTTGCTTGAGAATGATCCTTTTATCTATAATAAATAATGACAAATTAGTTTGAAATAATAATAATAATAATAAAATACTAATGTTATATAAGACATTTACATCTTCATTTGTTGTTTGATTACTGGTGGTGAGATAAGTATGAAATCCAGCAAGACCGAGGATACTCCAAACAGAGAAAAAACATACAACACCAACAAGGACACTGCCTGGTGAGATCTTAACAGCTTCCAGAAATGGCTTATCATCGCCAGTTACTTTTTCACCATTGGAATATCAAATCATTAATGATTAAAATTTAGCTAATACAATTTGATATATTAATATTTGTATCATCTTGATCAAATAAAAATAACTTACGCATTATAAGATGGGTTATTGCACAAGCGAATATAAAAACGCAAAAAAATGCCAGAGCCATAATGAAGGCATAAAAATATCGATAATTTCTTCGACCTACGCAGTTTCCAACCCACGGACAATGATGATCGAAACCCTCTGCAAGCGCATTATATTTTTTTATTTGTAAAGAATTTTACTCAATCTCATGTAGAATTTTAATGAAGCACTATGGCATTGTTCACATTGAAATATATTTATTTATTGCGTATACGTACCTACGCAATTGTCACAAAGACTGCAGTGAGATGCTCTGGGCGGACGAAATATTTTACATGTAAAACAATATTTTAATTTTACAGATTGGCCCTTAATTAATATCTCTTTTGTACGTGGTGGTGGTCTATATGTTGGGGAATTACCATTATTTGGCACTTCTACAAATACATAAATATTGTTATTATGTATTATAATAATTCTTCATAAATTTTGTATGTGAACTTGAATCATCAAACATTCATTAACTTGCCTATTTGTTTTTCAATATAAGCAGCCTCATCTGATGTTGCTCTCGGAATAACACCTGGATCACTAAAACTCGTCCGTAGCAATGCTGACATTACAAATATAAAAAGTAATCCACCAATTACTGGTATCGCTGGCGTTATATGTAGCGCCAAGTAAGGACAACTACAAATTGATAAATGAATATTTGATAAGTACTTATATTATTCATTGTGATTTTAATATTTTTAAATAATAAATATATTTCGATCTCTTACTCGTAATAAAAAGATAAACCACTTGTTCCAACTATCAAACAAACAGTTATGTAAAATACACCAGTTTGTGGTGCCATCATAATTCTGCCATCACAACAAAATCTATTGCGTCCAGGAAACAATTCCCATTTTCTTGTAATATGAGGCATTGTAATTTATTTATTATTATATTTTCCGTTGAGATTATCGAATTATATAATATTGTTTATTCCATTCAACAACAAATTTATGGTGGTATCTGTAAAATAAATTAAAAAATAATTGTTTGACAAAGGAATAATGAATATTATCAATTATTATACATGATAACTTGCACAAAGCATCACCTTATTTATATATAAACACGTCGTGATATTATTCACATTCAACTGATGTTTTTTCATCCGAAGAAATCAAAAGTGGTCCAAGATTTATAATACATATATTATCTTTTTTCTATGAAGAACAAATTCCATTGATCAAGCGATATTTTTCAATGTAACCTATATTTTTGTGATAATTTTTACAAATGACAAAAGTTATCAATAATATAAAAATAATCATGGGTCACCAAAAAATTTTATATATAATTACAATACAAATAAACAAAATAAAAATAATAAAACTCACGTTTTTAGTACTATCATCTTCAAAATCACAAATAATGTTGACTCTACGAGCACTTACTCTAGAGTCATATTTTTTTCGACAATACGAATGAAAATCCATGGAAAAAAAAACACCTGCAACGAATCACAATCGTCGAGACCTCCCTGCTTTTGTTCTTATCCTATTATTTTTTAACTTTAATTTTTCTTCATTACCATCATCATCACTAATTTCCCACAGTTTTTGCCGTTCTAAACCAATGAATAATCAAGATATATCAATTGTTTGTCAATTGGTATTTACTCCAGCCGATAATGACAGTGTTCATGTATATTTACGACTTGACCATCGTGGTCGTCAGACGAGATAGTGTTCCAAGACTTCCAAGAATCTCTCTCTATCGTGTCTTAATTCACGTGCAGTCACACAGTGTATACAACTGTACATATATAAAAGTAAAATGACTTGTGTTATTGTATCAGTGAATCACTGCAGTGTCGCCATCTTTGGGAAAATAGCTTTTTCCTTACGACTATTATTATTATTGTTATTGTTATTAACATTATTATTATACATATACCACGTGAGAATATATTATATATATGCTATAAGTGTAGATTTGAATGATGACCTGGACAAATTTTGATAAATCATTTTTATCAGTTGATAATTTTTAAAAATGGATGAGAAAATTTTTTATTAAATAAATCGAGCAGTGTTATATAACTTTCTAATTATGTTTTTAGCAAATGTCATTTATATAAATGTGTGTTTTGAACTTTTCAAAAAATTTTATGGTTATGTGTAATATAATATATATGTATAATATGTCATGTGATAATTGTTCAGCGAATCACGTGACAGTGCAGTAACCGTTGAGATTCGATCGACGATTTGCGATATGTATTAATGTATATAGATTTGTAAGCACAACTATTTATATATACATACATATATATATTATGTATGTGCCTGTGTGTAAGAGGGTTTGTACATATATATTTATATTAACAATTGTGATTCCTCTAATTAAATTTATTGAGATTAAATCAGAATCCTCATCAGGTCAACAAAAATCGATTCTATTTCGCAATCGCTTTAACAATATTACGTGAATATAATAATAGAAGAAAAAATAAAAAGAAATGAATAAATAAATAAATGATGGAAAATATTAAATCATCAAATTTAACATCATGTTGCAGTTTACTTTATTTAGTCGTTTATCGTATATTTCTGCATATCAACATTTATGTATTACCCATGAAGCAAAAGAGGTGCATGTAATTATAAATACCGTCGCAATGCAGTGAAAATGAAGGATATCGATTGACAAAATCGTTTATTCAAACATAAATCTGATGATATATAGCAGTGGGCGATTGAAATACTAAACAAGAACAATTTTTTCCAATACATTCTACAACTTCATCAATGGACCTTGAAAATATTAATAATCCCTTTGCATTTTCCCGCTAATTTGGGGTAGTTGATAAACCAAAGGATGTTTTTGCTGCAGTTATCTTTTTATAATTAATTTTTATATCAATTTAATTACCAAATTTGCACAAAGCCACATGGAAAAGTAGCAAAAGAAAGAAAAACCAGAGAAAATTATGTTAAGAGAGAAAGAGAGAGCTAGGAGAAAATGTCTCGATGGTGGTGGGGTTTACGTAGCTGAGAGTGTGATGGAGTAAGAGCAAATCGCAAGAAATAAATGAATAAGTATTGGATAAAAAGAGATATATAGTTATTAGCTAAAAGTAAGAGAGTAAGAGAGAATAAAGGAGGGGGCGCGGATAGGAGAGACGCAAACGCTCTGAAATCAGCTCGACCGATCGATGCGATAAATGGATGCGTGCGATTGGTAGTCGGAGAAAATCGATGATGAACAAGGGGGGCACCCTACCTACTACCCAAACGAACACCGCACACGGTCGCACGGTCGCACCGCACACCCGGAGGATGGAGCAAAGACCTAAATATCGATTTTTAGGCCCCTACGCGGCGGTTCGATGCTCATATCAGCCCCGTGCCCCGTTCGTGAAACGCCATTCAAAACACAGACGCGTGAGCGAATATTATTCATTGTCTCCTCGTACAAATTTCATAGTTTCATCTAATTATATTTAATTTTATTACTCCAATGTGTTATCGCGTCAATTTATCATCAAGTGCGGAATAAAAAAATAATTTAAATTATATATTTTCCTAGAATTGTTACGTGAAACTACTGCGTTAATCTGCTAAACAAATGTCAGGTAATAAATTTTATCAACATTTTACTTAATTAAAATTATTATTCAATTCTCATTTGTTTTCTTTGTTATTGAATATTTAAAATATTTGTTTATGTTATTTCCTATGTGGCTTTGTATATTAATTAATTGTCCATGTGATTATATATTTATTAAAAAGATTTGAGGGAGTATTTTGTCTTAGTTGACGAGACAGATGGGGGATGAATTTGAGAAGTAATCTGGGTGGTTGATGTAGGGAGATTGCGTTTATTCCATATGTATTATTTTTTTTTTCATCCTCGTGTGTTAATTTCATAAGTTGGGTCACCCTTTTATCAAAATTTATTATTACATTCATATTGACATAAGATTCAGTTAATAATCACACACGGCTGCAATTTACAATTGTTTCGATAATGTACAACGTGTGTTAATTTGATAAGTGTGTATATATTAGGTAGGAGGGAGAAGGCAAACCGATCGTTGACGTTAATGCGAGTGAGAGAGGGAAACAGACAAACGCGAGTAAGCGCGAGACGAAGAGAAAAAGTGACGCTAGTCGAAGAATTAAATTCATGGAAAACAAAAAAAAATACAATATTATTTGGTTAATTTTATACGTCTCTTGGTAATTTTAATCTATAGCCTATTGACAATTAATAAATTAGCGATGATAACTTATGCTTTTAAGCTTGTGTATGTTGTAGGGATCGATTGAGAAACAATAGAGTTGGTTGAGCCTCGCGCGCGCTCTTGCACCCAGAGGGAATATATTTTACGGTCGATAATCGTTTCATGAGATTTTTCATTTAAACGCACAAAAACAAATTAATAACTTGCATATTTTTACGATTTAATGTCTATTCATTCATGCCGTTCAATTAGTGAATGCCAGTAATTTATATAATATTCTATAATAATAAATATTATGAAATACAATATAAAATTTGATTGAATAAATTTGAAAAATAAGTAATATTTTTATATGATTTATTTCAGAAAAAATGGCGATTGCAGCATCGGAGAATTATCAACTAAAGTGGCATAGCTATGGAGCTCATCTTCACAGCTCTGTCGCCACTCTGTTACATTCTGAATCATTTGCTGATGTTCTGTTGGCGACATCATGTGGTCGTCATGTTGCTGCTCATCGCTTTGTGCTTGCAGCATGTTCATCGTATCTCAGTCATATATTTCAAACTTGTCACTTTGGTGCCAATACCAACTCGCCGATAATTGTTGTAGGTTTATTTTGATAATTACCATGAAAATATTGTTCATTCTATGATAATATGTATAAATTAACAATAATGAATTGTATTTTATAGGTATTACCAACAGAAATAGGCTATCGTACTTTAAAAATTCTTATTCAATATATGTATAGTGGCGAGGCAACAGTCACCAATGATCAATTAGAGGGAGTTCTTAAAGCTGGTGATATATTGAGAGTTCGCGGATTATGGAGATCAAATAGCGGTAGTAAAAAAGAAAATATACAATCTAATAATCAAAAAGTTGATCGTGATAAACGAGAGCAACAACCGATACCAGGGCAAATTCAAAAAATTAAATTGGTTCAACCGACCACTGAGAAAATAGTTCCTGAGTCGGCAATGACAACACAACCGTCGCCAATTAATCAGACAACGACAACAGTAACAATGGGTACAACGGCAACAACGACGACTGTCACAACTTCTTCTTTGCAGGCATCGAAAGTAATTGAAAAAAAAAGTGAAAAAGTTGTTGAGGACAAAGCAAATGATCCGCCCCATGAACCAAAGAAAATTGACGATGAAACTAAAATTGTTGATCAGAATAAAAATAAAGAGAATATTGAAACGAATGAAAGAAAGAAAAAAAGATCGAGCAATAGCGAAGTGGAATCAAATAAATCGAAGAGCGAAACGGGCGATGGTGAATTAAATTTGGATTTGTTAGTAAAAGATGAGCCTATTGATTGGGAAGAGTCAATGGATCCTACGGAATCCTTAACGATAGATCATGATATTGATATTAAACCTGTAAGTTTAAATTCATTTGAACGATGTGACGAAATTTTTAATAATTCTTTTTTTTTGTTTTAATATATTTTATTTAACTCTGTAATTTTTTTTTAATGCAGGAAATTGTGCATAGCGCAGACGAGGATGGTGATATGGAGGAAGAGGAAGAGGAATACACACCTTTAACTTGTGACATGTGCAGTCAAACATTTAATCGTCCTTCAGATTGGGTGAGGCATATTGAATTTACCCATGCGGATATGACTGAGAATCGCCGAAAAAAACGAAAAGTATGTTCGGTATTACAAACAATTCAATGATAAATCTCACTTTTTTTTTTTATATTATTAATTATACAATAGGAATATCTGTTTTCTTAGAATGACGATGACAGCAAAGATTTCCCGCCATTGAAATGTGATTTGTGTGGCAATATGTATCCAACCCCTCAAGAATGGGTACGCCACATTCAAACAGAGCATACGGAAGAACAATTAGCTTTGATGAATAATTCAGCACCACCAAAGCCAAAACGAGTTCATAATCATCAAAAGCTTTGTAACATTTGTCAGAAAGTATTCCCAAGTCATGCGTCAATGGTGATACATCAGCGAACGCACACAGGTGAAAAACCATTTCTTTGTTCGTATTGTAAAAAAGGATTCAATGTAAAGAGCAATTTACTCAGGCATTTGCGAACACTTCATGACAAATTTGTCCATCCGAGTCTGTATGGAAGTAATGGTAGTAAGAATGCTTAAATTAACCATTGTAATTTTGCTTCCTCGGATTGAAAAGAGAATTATGAGAACAGAAAAAAAAACGAAAACGCTCAATAGCATGGCCGTGATTTCAGCATGGGATATAACAGATATTATTTATAATATGTACGAAAAAGATATAATCTTACAAATTTATTATTTGTTCGGGTAAACTTTGAAAGTTCAAATAGAAAATGAGTTATATTTTTCATTATGTTAATTTTTTGACTTTCAACTTGACATAAAAATTATCCAAAATCGATTTATTATGGAAAATTCATATCAATTTTCGATTTTGTTCTTCTTATTGCGTGTGTCTTTTTCATTTAATAATGTCATTTCATGCTGTAACCGTCGCATATTGCGCTAACATTATTGAGGAATCATAATTTTTTGTAAAAAAAAAAAAAAAAAAAAATAGTATTTGTTATATTTCATCAGTAAAGCGATGTATTACATGGTTTTCCAACCAAAGAGGCTGACTACTGTTGCCAAATCATAGATATCAGATTCTTGTCAAACTCACAAGTTGCTGCATCAATTACGATGATTAAAGGTACTATCCAATACCAAAGAGCTATTTATTCATGACTATAAATAATAAAGTACCTTGGTTGAATATGATAACAAGTAAAAAACAAAAAAATTGCATATAATGAAATGACATGATGGAAAGGACTCAATAGCTCTTAGTTTTTGTTTCTTGAAAAAAAATTCATCCATGCAATATGTAATATATGATACAATATTTTTTCTTCATGAGTCATAAAAAAGTAAAAAGTTCATGAGTAGAAGTTAATCGCGCAGAAAAGAAAAGTAAATAAATAAGGGCTCGAAAATATGCGATATTGTAATGATACATAATTTTAGGCTATTACATCAAAAATAGCCATAAAAAAAAATTTTATTCCCCTCGACTTCGTAAGTTAATTATGTATTTTTATATTAAAGTAGTCTTATGATAAGGGAATGGAATTCGAAGTCGAAATACATTCATTAATCGAAAATTATGAATTTTCATATTAGGTTAGAATAAAAATGAAATAAAAAATCGTACTCAAATTCTATAAAAAAAAAAAATGAATTTCTTTCGAATGAATTCTTACATGTTATATATAAAAAAAAATATGTAAATTAACGCCATTCTACCGAAAATAAAAACATAAAGTCACAGTCGATGGAACGACAAGAATTATAATAAAATAATTCTTACAATACGTATTAATTTTATCTTATTAATCGTGAAATGTGTCACCTTATTAAGAATATTAGCATCAATTCTACGTTGCGATAGCGCTGTGACAAGCCAAATAACTTTTAAATGTAAAATTTGAATATATTATCTTGAAAAATAGTCGGTTATTGTTTATTCAATGAATTCCTGGCATACGATGTCAAACGATTCTATAATTTATCTAAAAAGACTTTTACTGTTTTTATTCATATAAAAAAATTCGTGATCACGAATTGATTTTTTTCGTGAAAATTTTTGTATCTTATTGAAACTGAAAAACCAGTGGCGTATTCAATGATTCAAAATTTATGCATTTTCCTCTTCTTCGTCGATCTTGGGCGCCAAGTAATATCTAATATGTCCAATATCAGCAATTTTATACTCAACAACCAGTGGAACATCAGCGGATAATGACAATATTACTTGATTACACAATGGCGTAGCTTTAACAAAACTATTCAAGTAACGACATGAAAATGATTGTTTCACGGACTCTTGCATCTCAATAACAACTGCCTCTTCCAGTTTTTCATCATCAGCAGTTTGTGCCATTTTCACGTTTGCTGTTAAATAATATTCATCAAACTATTAATACACCAAAATTCTTGTGCTTACATTTTATAAATATACATATTCAGATATGTTATAATTTATATTTAAATGCAATAGATAGATGGGAAAATGAAAACAAATAGCTTCGATTAGGCACTCAAAATAAATATCGTAATCTAAACATTCTTTTCTTTCCATAACAATAAAAACAAACCAACTATTACGTACTTGAGTGTGGTCATTAATTTTCTTCAATTAAGCTCAGTCATTGTTAAGATTCACAGAGTGAAAGAAGCATTAAAATTGAATATGTTTGTGATAAAGAAACAATCTTATATTTCCAAGGTAAGATAATTTATCTAATAAATCATTTTTTCTATTAATTACCTGTTCCATGATCGCCAGCAGCCGAAAATTTTATTCCTTCTTTGGTACAAGCAATAGCAATTGTTTCACCAAATTGCGATAAATCCCTGATAATACGTGCGAATTCAGCAGACGGCATTTTCACTACACAAGAATATTCAGTTTCCTAAACAAACAATAATAGACAAAAATTATAAAAAATTCTTTCAATGAATTTATCCGAGTAAAATGAATTTTTATTTACTGGAATTCCAAGATGCTCTTGATCCATATTAATTAATTTCATTTCATATTCAGCCAATCTTTCTTTTCCGGATGATTCAAACATAAATGTAATTGTGTCAGGATTATCAGCAGCTCTCAATGTCACGGTATCTTCTGCCGCTGCACCTTTTAAAACTTTAGCCATGCTGAAAAAAGAATTTAATCATAGTAAATGGCTTATGAATTTTCCAAGCTTTAACCTATGAATAGAAGATTGTTTTATTCTTACGTTGGAATGCTCATTCCCATTGATAGATTTCTATCGCATCTATATTTGTCGAAACCATCACTTCTCAAGTTCAAGGAAACCAAGGAAACGTGAGCATTGTCCATGGCTTGAACCTGCATGCCGGAATCTGAACATTCGAATGTTGCTTCTGACAAAAGATCCTTGATCGCATCGAGGACCTTCTTCAGGATTGCACTTTGTACCAATCGTGCTTCAAACATTTTGAATAATAATTATCAAAGTTTATTTAACGTTATTATTTAATGAAACTTTTAAAAGTATTTTTGATTTTTGCGAAAAATTATTAGCAGTGAAACTAATTGTCGGAATGGAAACGACGCAAGAAAGCAAAATGCTTTTGTGCTTGACGCTGTTGCACACACAGATACATATACCGATATACGGTTTCTTTCTCTTTTTTCCGTTTTTGCTTCACCACGCCGCTGCGCGCTTGTATGTGAGAAAGTGTTTTCCCGCGTTTTTCCTGTCATTGAGGGCGCCACTAGATAAATGTGTGTGCCGCGAATATTTAAAATATCAATTAAGTATCGAAAACCTAACCTTACTAATTCAATTTTAAATAATTATATTATGGGATTATATAAATCATTTTATTAATTTTTGAAACTATGTTAATGAACAAGGAAATTAATTATACCAATTTTAAAAAACTTTTTTCATTTAATTATAATCAGTATGCTTGTACATGTATCACGATGTCGTCGAGTATTCCTCGGCTCAATAATAAAACTAAAAAATTGACTCGATATTTAATAATATAATTACTTAATTATTTTCGAAATAAAATAATAAAAATAAAAATGTATCAATAACACATATAAGTTGCTATACAGTCAATATTTACAATTTAATTAAATTCGGAAGTCTGACTCTTATATGATGCATCGTGCAGTTTTTGTTTGTGGGATTCCATTTAGAATTTAATTTCATCCACAATGTTGTCTAATGCATTGAACATTTGATCCAAGTGCTATATAAGAAAAAAAAAATCATTACAATACATACATCATTCTTAACTAGTAAAAATTACATAAAAAAAAGGAAAAGTAATTTTTTCATCTTTAATTTGTTGTAACTTACATCAGGTGCATTGCAACTTGTTTCCTCATCTCGTTTAGATTGCATTCTTAATTCGGAATTTTCATGCTCTTCCTCATCTGGTTCAATATCATTATCGTCCATTTCATCATTTGACGCATCCAGTTCATCTGGTTCATCATCATCATCATCGTCGTCGTCGTCATCGTCAACCATTCTCATATATGGCATTTCCATTTCATCATAATCGTCAGGTTCTTCTTTGATTGTAGTTATAATAACTGTTTCTTCAGAATTATTAACGGAAGGTGGTGGTTGCAGTGATGTATCAGTTGGCAACGGCAATTCAGAAGATTGTGATGTCTAGAAAAACGCAGAATATTAATCAATATTCAATTTGCCATGTGAATAATTATATAACTTACCCAAAGTTGCGTTTGCTGCGGAGAAGTTTCTACAGATGAAGTTGACACTGTTGGATGTTCTGATAATAATCTTAATTCCTGTACTGAATTTGCGTTATTTTCTTGTTGATCTGTAGTTGTATTGCTCTGTTGATGATTATCAACAGTTTTATCGGTCACTTCCCGATCTTGACATGGTCGTTGACCACCATTGCAATCAGAACGTTCTTTTTTGACCCCATTATCATCGAGTTCATTTTTTAATTTCTTTGGATTGTTTTTTGGCTCACCTGGAAGACACGTATTACCTCGCTGCCGTCTAAATCTCACAATAATACTTCTTGTATCCCACATTAAATCATGTGCCTTTTTGTAAGCTGCTATAGATTCTTCCACTGATGTATAACGAATGAAAGCGTATCTGTATAAAAAATAAAAAAGAAACATATAGAAAACAATATTAGAGGAAAAAAGCTTTCATTCGTAAATAAGCTTATTTGAACAATACATACCGGGTATTTCGCATTTTTTGAGCATATCCAACGTCTACTCTGGTTGCTGTAGGAAATTTACTTTTTACTTCATTTACATTCACAGATTCTGGTAAATTACCAACGTACAATGTGTAGGGATCAATTTCTTCCGGCATTGGATAATCCTCATCTCTCAATGATTTTCTTTCAACTTTGAGATGTCCAACGCCAAATGGAATTTGCTCTAGTTCTTTAATTGCTTCATCAATATTAACATCTTCCGACATTTGAATAAAACAATAACGTGGTCCACTGGGACTTTGAAAATGTATATTTTGAATGCCTGGATGAAATTCTCGGACAATGTCTTTGTTCAAATCTGGATCTGGAAATTTTATAATTAAGCTTTGGGCCCTTACAGTTTTATTGTATTCATTCTCGACTTTTAAAGCACTTTGAGCATCATCACGATTCCATGGTCTACTTGGATAATTTTGTGACATTGGCTTTCGTTGTTTAGTCTTTTTAATCGCCACTTCCTGAAATTATTCATAATAATATCTATGATAGAAACACAACGATACAAATATTTCATTAATAATCATTTGTTCGAGAAAATAACTTACAGATACTATTTTAACGTCTGCGTCTCCAGACTCCTGTCTTTCTGTATTCCCACTACTTGGTAACTGATTAGAAATAGGCATTACCATATGATTGACATGACTATCATTTAAACCAGTTGTAAATCCCGTTCTTTGCCAATCAATATTCATTCCCGTTAAAGATTGACCAAAATATGCTGAAGGATCAAATTGAACATGAGTTTGATCAAATCTTGGTCGACGATTTTTCCTATGAAAACTGCCTCTGGGTGAATAGACATTATTTCTATTATGAGGAAATCTATCTCTTCTAGAGAAATTTCCTCTACCAGAATTATTCACCATCACATCACGTGCAGGCTGAGTAGGAAGTGCAGTTGCTTGTGGTGCTATCCATTGCCATGTTGGTGTCGCGTGTGCCCATGTTTGAATTTGCGCGACTTGTGGCACAGCCGAAAACACATGAGGCAAAGGTGGAAGTGCACCAGGTGGCGGTGGCATTGGAGGTAATGGTGGTTGTCCTGGTAAAGGTTGATTGTTTGTCGATGGTGATGTAGAATTCGAATAATATGTTGAATATGTATTTTCATATCCATAAGTGGCTTCTTGTTTGTTTAGTGCACGTTTAGCATTTACATTATCGTCTGCTGTCTGGATAAAAAAATGAAAAAATTATTAAAATATAATTAATAAAACTAATGTAAGAAAAACAATTTATGGGATGATGAAATAACAAGATGTTTACATCTGATTGAACGCGCGTCCTTTGTGTTTCTAACCTAAAATTTTAAGGATGAGTTTCGAGATCTATAAATTTCAAATTAAGTGTGATTTTGCCTAATAACTTGTCTAACAATTAAGTAATGTATATTACCGTTCTATTCATGGCGATTATTGTGGTTGTCTTCAAAAATAAAAATGGAAATATATTTATTCAAATAAATTTTCATTATATCGTAAGCGGTAACGCGATGATAAATTTCACCACTACTTATTCAGAGACACAAAATATAAAATACAGGGGTGCCAACCCTCACATTTATTTTTCTCATAAATATTGGGGCGATATCGCCCCCAATACAGTGGGTGATAGACAAATGAAAATATAAAATATGAAGCAATTCATAATATGTATGTACGCATATGTATATTTTACGAATTATGTGGAGATAAACATTTGAACTTCATTTATCATATATAGACTTTGAAATAATTCTTTAAACTTTGTTTAAATTTAATATATATGGCTACGATAATTTATTGTTCAATTGTTTTATATATTTTAATATATTATGTATATTAATTGTTGTATAAATTGTTAATATATATTTTATGAAAGATCGCTTACGATATTGTGTGATGAAAAACATTCCTATGAATTTTTACACAATTTATTTTAATACGTTTATATCATGTTAATTATATAACATGTATAAATAATGCATGAAAATTAAGTGAATTGACAAGGCCGACAGCTTTGAAAACAAATAAAATGACAGAGTCATATTTTGATTTTGATTTGTGTGACAATGAATTTCTGATGATTCGCAGTACAAATTATGAGCTTGCTTTATGTTTATAACAACAAAATATTTTCTTTTAAAAATTCATTTCATATATATGTAATAAAATACTAACTCCACCTATATTCACACATCCGATATTGAATATAATATGTATATTCAAATATTTCCGCCATTTTAATTAGTCATTTGTTAAATAGATTTCTGGTCCACAATTGAAAATCAGAAAAATTTTTCAATTTGTAATTTCTAATATTGTAAGGATATAAGTTATTTTTAATACAAAAGATTTGTAATTGTAATTAATTATTTTTCAATTAAAAAAAGAAATTTTGTTATAAAAGTAAGGTTAAGTTGAATTCGACCGACAGATGCCCCTGGTGAGGCTTCGCTTTTGGTTTTGGTGATTTAGTGACTCTTTCTCTTCTCGCAGTTTTATCTTGTACGTGTGTCTTGTGTCTGATATGGCTGCTAATAATACAGAAGAAATTGAGGTATATCGACGAATAAAACAATATAATCTATCGAGTAAACATAATGATAAATATTAATACAATTATAAAAAAATGAGTTGATTGCATTTTACAATAAAAGCCATGTGGTTCCAACAGTCAGCATGGTCACTCAGTACCTCCTTTCTCCCTCTACATTACTACATTGCAAATATGACTACAAATGGCCATATCCCCTGATTCAAATCTCAATAGGACTAAAATAAACTTATCATGGGACAATTTATAATAATTATAGAAAATAAATTCAATGTTAATCGCACACATTTAATTTGCTTATGATGTTAAATGAATAAGTTTTTTTTAGCAGGAGGTAGAAAAAAAAGAACAGGAGGCGCCAAAGGCTGAAGAATATCCACCTGAGCTTCTTATTAAACATCCTCTTCAACATACATGGACTCTTTGGTATTACGAACCTGATAAAACAAAATCATGGGAAAATAGTCAAAAAATAATTACTAGTTTTGATACTGCTGAAGATTTTTGGAGGTATGAATTTAATATTCACATCTGGTAATCCATTACAAACAGTATTATTGTTTATTTTTTATTTCTGATTATAGTTTGTACAATCACATAAAACTAGCTTCTGAACTGCGACAAGGTTGTGATTATAGCCTGTTTAAACGTGGAATCCGACCAATGTGGGAAGATGCAGCTAATAAACGTGGTGGAAGATGGCTTATGCAATTGGATAAGAGGCAGAGAGCTTGTGATCTTGATCATTTTTGGTTAGAAATCTTGCTGTGCATGATTGGAGAAGCATTCAATGAATATTCTGATGATATTTGTGGAGCTGTTGTTAATGTTAGAACTAAAGGTGATAAGTTAGGTGTTTGGACTGCTGATTGTACCAAGGCGAACAGTATATTGGAGATCGGGTAATTTATTTTCGAATAATTAATAGTTTATCTAGTTGATATTATTTTATATTTAATTGAATATTATAAACTTTTGATTTTCAGCCGAAAACTCAAAGAGAGATTACGAATTTCAGCAAAAACTAGTATAGGCTATCAATTCCATAATGATACCATATCAAAGGTTGGAAGTATTACTAAAAACACTTATCAAATATAAATGTTTTCATAAATTCGAAGTTAATACAAATACTTGATTTAATATTGAGTCATATTTAATTTCGTAAAAAATTCTACAACAAAAGCAAATAGTTAATATAATGTAATCCAGTTATCTGAGACACGTAATAATGCAAAATATTCTATTGCTCTTCTAAAATACATGATTGAATTTATATAAACTGGAAAAACTATTGAGAATAGTCGTTGATAATCTATCTGATCATTGTTAGTATTATTTACATGATAAAGATAGATAATATATTAAATGATTTACTCAATAGAAAGTAACCAGATTTACAAATTACCATGAGTACCATTAAAAAATTTTTAATAACATCTAATATCATGTATTAATATTTACATTAATATTAACTCTGCAAAAAAATTTATTATCGTATTTGTTTGTTGCAGAGTTATAATCATTTATAATAAAGATAAAGTTATTGATATATAAATAATCTAATTATTTTGTATGACTATATTATTATTGGTAGCAATATAATTTGGGTGATTAAGTTTTTGTTTTAAAATTAACAATAATGTTACAAAATATCATTTGGTTTGAAACCTTAATAATTACTTTGTGTTCAATAATTCATCAACTAATTCGGTAAGATCACGCCTGCGAACAATTCTCAAAGCTTGCATTAGTTTTAATTGCCATGTGGATGGATCCGATTTCTTACCAAATATTTCAAGTACCTGTAGTAATGGAAATTTAGCAATGTATTGAATTTTCAATTATACTTTACATTATCAATTGGAAATTCATACCTTCAAAGCCTTGTCATTTAATTGAAGATTTGTATTACGATCTATCTCGTCAATTTCAAATTCAGTAACGTCTAAAAATCGAGCTAAATCTCGCCAATATCGATCCAAATTCATGCTTAATCGATCGAAAACTAAAAAAAATATATACTTTGTTTATTTACTATACATATTAATGAAGAGGATTTTTTTTTCATCAATAAATTAAATTTTTACCCATTTTTTGCTTGTCGGAATGGGAAGATGTGGATAATTCATCTATACTCGATGCTGTTTGAACGTTATGATTGCGAAAATGAACATCCTTGATATCATTCTTTATCGTTGGTATTTGAATGGGTTTGGGTATTGCTGAACCTGCTAACACTAATAATTAAATAAAAGTATTCAATGAAAAATAAAACATTGAATATTTTATTATTGATCCTTACAGAATATTCAACAAACATTATTACTAATTTGTTTCTTATCATCATATGTATTTAAAATATTTTTCATCATTCACAAAGAAATATTATTTGAATAATTAAATATTCCTTGCTATAAAACACATTGTATTTTTTTCTAAATTCTTAATTAAAAAATAAATCTTTTTATAATTCCGTTCTTCTTGGTGTATTTGTATTATGAATATACTCACTGTAACGACATTTATAGACATTAAATAGTGGTAGAGTTTGTTGACTTTTAATATTTATGTCATACTCATGGATTATTTGATTCAATATCAAATCATTAACGATTTCAAATGCAATAAATTTAAGTGGTTCTATTTTATTATAACAAAGAACAATCCGATTTTCCAATATTCTCAATAGACCACAAAGATCTTTAATATTATCTGCATCGCGTTTTGAATTAATACTACTACCATATCTTTCAATTAATGTTATCAAACAACTTGATGAAATGTGCGATGTAGATATCTCAATGAATCGTTGCTTCAATCGATCATATTCTAATTGATATTTATTCCATAAATCAAAAAAATCCATAGTTACAGACATGTCTCTTCATATTATCCACCGTAATTGTTTTTATATTTTATCAACAATAATAATTGTTTTTAATAATTAAAGTGCCAATTTATATAAACCTGTTCTTCAAATCCATATACATAAAATTATTCATCAAATAATAATTATTCCACTTGTGTCATGTATCAATTGCTATAAAATTATTTCATCTTTAATTATTAATTTTTCATTTCAATGAATTATTTATCGGAATAATATTTTCCAATATATTATTCATACATATTTGCTCTATTCCTCACAGCTCATTCACCACCAAATCCATATTATCGCGATGATTATGCGAAACTCGCCATATGTTACCAAAGATGGAACAGTCACTCTCTTGGTAAAAAGATAGATATGTTAAAAAATCATTTGACATTATCAACCTAAACAGATAACATTGATTAAACGTTGAAAATTAAATGTGCGGCGTTGTGTATGTAAATATGAATGTACTTTTATTTTGTTTACATGCACATATGAATACGAACCTGAGAATAACCCATTACATTTGCGTGATTGGCCAGCAATTTTTATGAATATGAAATTGGAAACATTTCATACGTTACAGCATACTATTCCAATGTTTTTTATAATATATATATGTATATATACGTTTAATTTGAGGACTGGATTTATTACAAAGTAGTTAATAGAAAATACTCAAAGGCCAACGTCATTTTTTTAATTGAAACAAGGTTAAAATGTTAACCAAGACCAGAAATATAGAATGAATATTATTTGTTGGAATTTTGGTATTTTTCTAATGAACCCAATAGAACATTTACAAAACAGTAACAAACTACAGTAGTTTCATTATCTATTTATATATGAAGTATTTGTAAAAGATATATTAATTACTATAATGTACAATGATGACAATACATCTGTGAATATACGAAGAATTAAATTGCTTGAGGCACTAACGATTTATTTCGAAAATGTGGATAACGTTCGGAGGTCACTCATGATGTGATAACAAAAATAATAAGAGATAGATTGCAATAAGTAATATAATTTTATGATACGTTTTGTAGAGGGAACTGGACGACAAATGCGTCGACACACGTGTGATTCGATTATATAGAAACTAATGACTTTTTACACTGATACTTATCAGATCATTCAATGTTAAATTCTGGTAGAGTTCCTTTCGGTTTTATTTAGGTTCGGGGTTTTATTTTTATCTTCACAATGAGGATTCCATTCGCTGGATGTGGTCTATTATTTTTAATGGCTCTTGGTGAGTTGTAACAAATTTCCTTATCATAAAAATTCACTTTTCGCATCATATTGCGCATATAGATAAGAAAACTTAATGACATTTTCGAAGCCACATTTTGTTGTATTCGTGATATAATAACTCTGATTTATTTGGAACCTGTTTCTTTACTATTCTTGTTAAAATATTTGCTTGTCACCGACAATAATTTTATCTTATGATTATTATAATATTTAAATTATTTGTTTTTGATCTTGTTATTGAATTTTATATAATAATCAATAATATTCTTAAATTCTGATGAAGTATACATTAATGTGCTTCATTTCATCTCAATGAATTATAACTTATTTTTTTCTTAAATTAAAAATGATTATATATTTTTTAGTGTTTGCTAAAATCATGGATTCAGTGCAGAGTATTAGCTGTGGGTGAGTCAAGATTTATTTTTATGAAACGAAATTTATTATTTTTATATTCAATATAAGTGAGATATAATAATGAATGAACCAAACGAATTCATTCAAGTGAAACTCTAATTACGTGCAAAGATGGACGTGATTGTATACGCAAACATATGCAATGTAATGGCAAAAAAGAATGTCAAGATGGAAGTGATGAAGATGCTTCTTTTTGTTCAACTTATATTTGCCCACATCATACACGTAAATGCAGAGATGGTCGCACTTGTATACGTAAACATTGGTGGTGCGATGGTGAAAAAGATTGTCCTGATGGCAGTGATGAAGATGCTACGAGCTGTAACTATATATACCCCGAACTAATATCTAATTAATTCAAAATGTGCTGTCAAAAATGCGTACTATTTATTGATAAAATATTTTCATTAGTTAATGATGTGGGAAACATCATTCATGAAGGTAATGTAAAATATATATTGTTGTAAAATTAATCAAAAGTAGAAATTTCTTATATTAATAATCATTACATTTTTCTAGGTTTATTGAAAATTAATCAAAGCACGATACTTTTTGATCATTTTTATCTAAAGCGTTCGCATTTAACATTCTTTTGAATGCAAAATATTTGAATTAATGATGATTATTCTCAATTGAAACAAAAGTATTACTAAAAGGCAGTCTAATTATTTATAAACACTATAATATAATTTAGAAATAACATTAAAATTTGATCAGAGCATATTGCTTGATTCAATTTGTGTTATTTTATTATTGTATATATTAGCGATAAAAAAATTATGTAACGGGGGTATGTATATATAGTGTATGTATATATCCATATATAATTCTATATATATCTGATATATTTTTTCGAATTTGTCATCGATTAGGGTAGAACTTTCGAGGATAAAGTTGGAAATGGATAGCTAATGAGATTATTAGAAAATAGAGTCGTTTACTTTGTTTTTTTTTTCTCTCATTTTTGTTTTCGATCAAACTAAGCAATAAGTTGTTTGTACAATGTACTACGTGTTGTGCTAGGGGAATTTTGATGTAATTATATTACCAAATTCATTATTTATAGAACAACCCTTAGTCCCTTTCGTACCATATATCTCAGAATTATTTAATGTACATATGTTTCTGATGATGTATATTATTATTTTGAGGTTATATTTAACGATTTGCGCAGATGGATGTATTTCCAATGTCTTCGAATTTATCAATATTTATTTGCGAAAATTTCGGCATATAATTTCAATGTAAATATAATAAATTAGTTTTTACGTGAAATTTATTATAATATTATATCATATATACAATGAAGTTTAGTTTGAAATACCATATTTATATTTTTATCGAATAATTTAAAAGAATATTAAATCGTATATTTCTTTATTCAATTGTAATTCACGTATGATCATATATAAATAATTCAGTTTATCAAAAGAAAATCATTTTATATTTTTATATTCCTTTTATTTTATCGAAGGTCACTGTATAAAATCGAATTTCAATAATATATCTGTATTACTTTTATTGTAATTATATTTATAACAAATAATAATGAATAATATGTTTTGTAAAATAATTATTCAGTACCAAATTGTACATAAATTTGATTGCTAGGAATTAGAATTGAATTAAATATGAAAAAACTTTGGGGTACAAGCATGAATTTCATTATATGTTATTATTATTTTTGCTTTCAAATATAAACGTGATCGATGAAAGAAAATCCAGGACTTATCTCAAAAATTCTTTTTACATTAATGTCATTCTTAGTATAAATTGTTTCTTTCGAAACAATATTATCTTCATTTTATCAGTTTTCATTAAATATACAAAAATGCAGGTAATATGTTGAAAATTAAATATATGGCATTATAGTAATTAATATATGTACTTATAAAGACTTATTTAATTACAATGGCAGCTCAATGTTTATAATTTCAATTTTAATATTCCACAAAATGAGATAAGGATTCTAAATTCTGTACAATTTATTTTTCTTGTACTTATACCATAATACTTCGATATTTTTCGTATACGTGAAGTAAATAATTTGACTATCTTTATTTGTTTATGATAATTATGCAATGAATATTTTTTTCAATGTTAAACTCACAGTAACATATTATACGTTTAATACACTATATATTAGTGCTATTTTTATATATATTTTTTATTCTTTCGATTGGCTTACCACCTGAAACATTTACCGAATTGCTCTATTTTTTTAATCACAATTTATCTTTGCTTTCAATATATTATTCATTTAAGAACTCTTATATCTACAAGTGATATACTTATTGTGCTCTATTTTGAGTCTATAATAATTCAAAACTTTCCATTGGGTTTGTGCCACGTAGAAATTAAAAAAGGAGTTTTCACATTTGTTAGAATTGCTTTAAAACATATTTCTTAAATAATATAGTGAAATTAATATTCTAGAAAAGTTTTTTTTCTTTCGTTTCTGCTAAAATAAAAGAATTATACATATATAATAATTAACTTCACTTTTTTTTCGCCAATGTGGCAAATAAATTTCTAAAAATTCACCATGAAATTGATTTTTTGGGGATTGATTTTTATTACTATCGTTAAGGGATTCAACATATTTGACAATAAAACATCATTAGGAATTTTAGGTAATTATATATTTGTTTTTAAGAACTTTTAAAACCAGAAAATTTTTAGAATTACGAAATACATTTCTTAATTTTTTTGATAAAGTATTTACATATTTTAATTTAATTTCTTTATAATATTACATCATTCTTGTATTTTATGTAATTTCGAAATCAATTTAAAGAACGATATAAAAGAGATGATGCAACACCGGAAATTCTGAAAGTAAAATATCATCATAAAGAATCTGTGGAATTGATAGTTCTTAAAAAAGTAGCAGATACCACATTAGCAAGTTTTTTGGTACCAATATGGGATATTCAAGAAAGAACAATTCTCCGTCAATATGTGAGTATCATTACCAATTATTGGTATACAAAATATGGAAAATATAAAATCTTCATACATATTCAAATATGTGTTATATCATCAATAGCAAATAAAAAAAATGAAGCCTATTTTTTACCATGGCATAAGTAGCTTCTCCGCTCTCACATATTTTCCTCATACTAAAACATTGGTAAGCAAACAAAAAAAAATAATTAACAGAAAACATTTTTAATAAAATAAAAAATTATAATTTAATTTAATTTTATCTTCTAGCATGGAGTAATTAATTCCAAATTTTATGTAGAAGATCTACCTATAGAAAATGTAGAGGATTCACAAATCGTCAATGAATATATCCATCCGATTCCAGATTTTGAACCATTGGAGGATGATAACCCTTCACGAACCCGCAGATCGGATGACTGCCCCGAACCGCAATATGAAAGGAATGGAAAAAGGAAACTTGATAAATCGTCCAAACAAGCACTACCGCAAAAAAGTGAGATGAATATGTTGATAATAAGATAGAATTTATAAACCGAAATGTAATTAAACTTTTGGATATTTACAGAATTAAAAATAAATAATGACCATAAAAAGATTCTGTATCCAGAGATATTCCTTGTGGTAGACGTTTTATCACGTATTGAGTATGTATTGAATATTATAATTAAAACAAATAAAGTCCATAAAGTACATAATTATAATGCTTTAAATAAATGATAATTATATTGTAGTAATTATATTTATATATATCTATAAAAATATATTATATATTGCAGCATCACAATTGAGCATCAATATGAAAAAGCTATTATGTATGTAGTTGCATATTGGAATGCAGTTGATATGCTCTTCAGACAGTTGAAACGGACTGAAATAAAAATCAACATTGCCGGAATTATGATCGGCAAGGTAAATCTATAAATACATCTATATACTTCAATAAAATGTTATTGATCAAATTTTATTAATATTTGCATTTTGCTTTGATTATTTAATCAATATCGAACAGGTATATATTTATTGAATAATGTTTTTATAGACTATGGAGGTTGCAAATAGAGTGGTAGTCGATGCCAATTACTATCACATTTCAGAAGATTCGCATGTGT
>JAQQBR010000001.1:8868022-8887673 GCA_030347285.1 Microctonus hyperodae
TGTATATTATTAACATGGGAGGTCTAGAAAAATTGGGCAAATATTTTTATGAAATAGATCTTGTTAAACGTGATTCTTATGATTTTTTAATTTGGATGACAAGGTATAATATTTTATAATTTCTTTATAACCGATTTTCTGTACATGTATACATGTATTTATAAATGCATTAAAATACACAATTTTCGATATTGAATTCAAACATGAGTACTATAATATGTTTCAGTGCTACATTGATTAATAAAAACGGCGTTCATCATGGAACTTCAGATTTAGGTATATGTCTACCCAGCATTTATATGATTGTATATTTAATAATATTTTTTTTTACTATATTACATATTTATTTTACAACTTTTAAATCTGCTAACTTGCAAAATAAGATGTATGATATGACAATTATTATATGATATTCATTGTTTAAAATGTTTTTTTTTTTCATGCAGGAATTGCAGCTACCCCTGCTGAATCCGGAGGATTGCACGGCGAAGAAATTCGTGATAAAATGATATCAAATCGTGCTATTGTCATGCATAATAATGAATACGGAGGATATCAAACAGCTGCTCGTGAACTTGCCCACATGTAATAATAAATTCTAAAATTAGTAAATATGAGTACGACTCGAAGGGATGCTTTAGAAATTTATATTCTAGGATGTTTGTGTTGAATGATGACGTTGAGACTTCATATCGTGGTCATGTTTTCGATTGTTTATCGTCAAATCAACATCAAAGTGGCATTATGGACCCCGTAAATGAACAAGTTGAAGCTGATAGTCTCATGTGGAGTTTTTGTTCTGAAATACATTTTAAAAACTATGCAAAGTAAAAAATTGATCAATATAATACATTTTTATACACATAATATGAATATACTTGCACCACCATTTTATCTACATTATAATGTTCATTTACAGCTCAAGATATTCTTGTGGTCTTCTTAATTATCCTATGCGAACAATGGCATGGGAAAATTATCATCTATTACGTTTGCCCATAGAAAGTCAATGTGAATGTTATGGAATGCACGCTGATCATGATTATGCAACTCGTCGTTCTTTATCGGTACAAATAAATCATTAGCATTATGTATACAATCAATAATTTTAAGAATATTATTCAGAACAAAATGAAAAAGTTATCCAATTGTACAATACATATTATTTATTGGTCCTTTAGTAACAAAAAATAACTGAATGTTGAATTTTTTTACATATTTCAACTCTTTTATTGATATTATATTTACAATGCTGTGATGCAGACCAGATATTATTTTTTTCTAACGTTGTTAATAATCATGATTATCATAAATACGAAAAAAATTTTTTTTAATAAATTTTTTCTTCTATTTAAATGACCAATATATAATTTGTAATATTTATTCTTTTGAATTTTTCTCGACATTTCTTCAAGATAAATTTATACACATATATAATAAACTCAAACGAAATATGATAAACAGTATCTGATACTTTTTTATTCCATACAGCTTTTTTTAGATGATGCCTGCCACGGATTATTGCATTGTGTAACTGAACAAGGCGGATCGATAGCAGTCGGAAAATATTTGGATGGTACCCCGTGTGTAGAAGATGAAGAAGAGGGTGTTTGTCGTTACAACGAGTGTATCTAATGAAAATCCAAAATGCTGTGTGTACACAATAAACAAATATAAATAAATCTTGATGAAATCAACTGGAATATATTTTATCTGTGCGTATACATCTCTATTCGCATTCATGTACAATAATTGAATTTTTATTATTCATATTCCTTTCTTGTTATTTTAATTTGGATATCAACGAGCAAAGATTTTCGTTGGTAATTTATAAGTAATTATAATTTTCAACATACATAACATTTTCTTTTATTCGCACTAAGATATTTTATAATGCACGAAGTATTATAAAGTATCAAGAGATCAAGAACATCGGAGAAATGTTTAGACTTTAGTTCATATAAAGCGGAACCGGAAAAATAGGAGGAACAAACAGCACATGTAGTACTGCATACATTAATACGCGGCGCCACTTGTCAAGGCTTTAAAAAAAAAAAAGTACAATTTTTTTTACAGCAACATCTACGCAGGTTTTTTTTTATTCCTCTCTGAACATAGACAGTCGGAAACTCCCGGAATACTCAAAAGTATATATACACAAACTTGACGTCACTGGGAAAGTAACTTTGTAAAAGAAAGATGAAAAAAATTTTTGGTGAATATTTTTTAATAATCAAAAAAAATTAAATGATATTTACCATTAATATTTATTGTTAAAACATAATAAATATATAATTATCTGGCTTTAATTTTTCATTGCATACATAATGTAATAAGTATGTATTGTAAAATTTCGACGCAATACGCAGTAGAAATAGCAGTATCATAAAATAAAAATTTATTATAATTACTTAAGCATAATATATATATTAATCACCAAAAGAATATAATAATGGCATTAATAAATATCAACGGCTGTGAAACAAATGCAAACAAAAGTCTCAATATGGACGAAGCATGTTTGAGTATTGTCAATAAAATTAATCAATCCATTTCATTATATTCCATTGTTGATGAATGCAATGTGGTATGTATATAAATTAATTGGTAATTGACAAATTGTTTGATTAATCGAAATAATTTTTTAATGTTATATATGTAATTATTTTTCATTTAAATCCATACAGTGTGACGGTTTATTATGGGAAAATCTAACACCAAATAGTAATACCAGCTTAGTTGTATCAACGAGATATCCATTGCACATGTATTATATCAAACAAAATCAACAATGGTGTCATACAACATTTAAATTTCAAGAATATGGTCATTATGGTTGGAATTTTTCGGATGCAGATATCTGCTCAAATATCTATAAATTAGCTGAGCCAAACAATCCATATCTTCCATTATTAGCAGCATTTATGATTTTTACAATTGCCTCAATTGTAATTGTAACGACGAAATTTATGATTAAAATTTTTAAAAGATTTGTGTCGAGAAGTTCAACAGATGAACAAAATGATACATCACCTTTACAAGAGTCTGATCCGCCTTTACAACCGCCAATGAGAATAACAAGAGTGAGCACAAGAATTAAATCTATTGATACATTTCGTGGAATTGCAATATTACTTATGATATTTGTTAATAATGGCGGTGGAAAATATGTTTTTTTCAATCATGCACCATGGAATGGTTTAACTTTTGCTGATCTTGTATTACCATGGTTTGCATGGATTATGGGGGTGACAATAGTATTGTCACTGAGATCACACATTCGATTATCAATTTCACGATCAAGAATTATATTAATGTCATTCAAGCGCACTTTAATTTTCATACTCTTGGGCTTAATTATAAATGGATTGAGTGATAAATGTCATGACGGTGTCAATCTCAGTGAACTACGGTATCCTGGTATATTACAATTATTAGGAATCACTTATTTCATATGCTCAAGCATTGAAATAATTAGTATGAAAGCCCAACGAAATTTTCAATATGGAAGATTTGCATTTTTGCAAGATATTTTGGACGCCTGGATACAGTGGCTAATAATATTAGCACTTACTGCCACACATTTGTTGATAACATTTTTACTTCCTGTACCAGGTTGTCCCAGTGGTTATTTTGGCCCTGGAGGATATGAATATCGTGGAAAGTATGCTAATTGCACTGGCGGTGCAGCTGGTTACATTGATCGAATGATTTTTGGAAATCATATTTACATGAAGTCAGTTAATAATTCTATTGTTGGTCCTGTTCCACCTCATGATCCTGAAGGTATGATATATGCAAATTAATATTTGACATTAATATTACAGATATTAAAAAATATTTATAAAAATACTTTTCAATTTTTTTTTCTTCAGGTATTATGAATACACTTTCAGCGGTTTTGATTGTTGCATTAGGTGTCCAAGCAGGGAGAATATTATTTTCTTACTATTTGCACGTTTATTCAAAGATTATTCGATGGTTGTCGTGGGCTGTTGTACTTGTAAGAATATAAACAATTGAAGTAATGTAAAATTGGTCGTATGACATGTTGAATAAAAAATATTAATATATTTTATTTATTTTAGGGATTGATTGCTGGAGCACTGTGTGACTGGAGCAAGGAAGGAATAATTCCTATAAGCAAGAATATGATGACATTGTCATATGTATTAACAACTTCGTGTTTTTCATTTGTACTCTTTACTGTCTTGTATTATTTGATTGATCATTTGAGAGTGTGGAATGGCGCACCATTTATATATGCTGGCACAAATTCTATTTTTCTATACATGGGTCATTATTTTACAATGCATGCGTTTCCGTGGACTTGGAAAATCATTCATCCTACTCATGCATCACTTCTTGCTATGAATATTTGGACCACAGCAATTTGGGTATTAATTGCCTATGGACTTTATAAACAAGGCACTATTATTACAGTATAAATAACAATTTCCAGATGAAGGAAAAAAAATAGGTTTTCTAATTAATTAAAAAGTTGAATGAACAATCTATTGTGAGACGTGATTTACTTTTTTTTTGTTTTCAATATTGTTGATTGTTTGGTTATGAAAAAATAGTATCTTCATCTTTATACTTGTATTGTGATAAATTAATAAGTTATTATTATTTCAGATTAGATTAAGAAATTTGGGAAATATCATTAATATAAAATGACCGTAGTAGGCGGTTGTGTATTAATGAAAAATTTTTGATTCATATGTATCATTAGCTTGTTGAATACAGTATTTTTTGCAATTTAATATTAATTTGAAATTTCTTTTTATCACCACAATATATTTTCGTCCTATCCATATATTACACATTAAATTTTTAAAAATTATACAATAAATTACGATTTATTACTTTATTGTCCACTTTCATCTATTTTTGATACTGTAAAGAACTCACAAGATATTATGTAAATCTATTTCTTACAATAACATGAATCGTCTTTTGACACGTCAATATGCAATAGCAATGGCAGGTAAAAATCGAACAAATTCAATAAATTCGCGTTGCAAAATATTGAATATAAATACGTTAATAACAAAAAAGACATATTAGTTAAATACTAGATAAATAATTGTATGGCACGCGCGTAGGCGTGCTGCAACAACAACTGTATGAACGAATACACATTATAAAAACGATTCCAACCCAAATAACATATCCGCATAATTTAGTGAAGCGTTCTGGTAACCAAAGAATTGTAAATTCCACTGATTTATCTTGTGTATCTAAAAGAAAATTAAATTCTCATATCATTAGCAAAGATAGAAAAAAAAGTTATTGTGTCAGTATTGAATGAAACTAATAAGTGAAAGAATTTTCACCATGTATACCTATGTATGCTAATCCATATCCCATAAATCGTGTTCCCATTCTGTAGGAGCATGACGGTATTTGCAATTCATGTATATCTCCCATATCCAATCGCAGTCTATACAACTGTGGATTGTGTGGTGAAAGTGCTCGAATATCGCTCAATTGATCAATTGTTGTATCTAAACTCAAGTGCATTGCTTTGTGATTATGAGCAGTGAAGATGACTTGAGGTGAGAGTTCTTTAATTACCTAAATTCATTATCAATAGCGTATGTTGTAAAATACAATGGAATAATAATTATATATTTAAAAATGATTTAAAATAAACAACGAACATTTTTGACAAAAGTATCAGGCGTAAATAAAAGTGGAATATGACTGAGAACAACATTTGTCGTGTTTCTCTCTGCATAATCATTTAAAAAGGCATCCTTTGGTGCATTTGGCATATAGCGAGTTAATTTATTTACCTGAGAAATGAAAAATATTAAAAATTAATTAATTAAATATTTATATCAAATTGGTTTCATTTACCTTAAAAAAAATTAAATGTTTGAATGTTAGAGTATCATGTTGCGTAAATGCAATTTTAAATCTTTCATGTATTTGTGACGAAACTAAATCTTCTTCGCCACCAATATCATTGTCTCCAGGTATATAAATTTTCTTTAAATAAAAAAGAACATTTTAGTTAAATGAATGAATTTGTTTTAAATATGTTTTCAATTTTTTACCATTATGTGTTCTGGAGTGTAAAATATATTATCAAATCTTTGCTTATACTTTAAAAAATCTTTATTAGTAGCAATATGTCCTTCGTCCATCAAATCGCCAAGAAATACAATGACATCAGGTTGTGCAAGATTCAAAGCTCTTGAAAATGTTTTTGCTGTATATCTTGAAAAATAAATAATAGAATTAATTTTATTGTTATGTGATAGGACAAATCTGAGATATCAATTAATATTTATATTATCTCACCTATCACTGTCCCACCTGGCAAATGATGCACCCAAATAATTTTCATTTATTTCACCTATTAATTGGGGATCAGCCACAAGCAATATTTTCACACAATCAGTACAATGTTTAATTGGCCATTCAATAGTTTTGATTTCATATGCAAGATATTCATTATAAAATACTGTAATGCCGAAAAATACAGCAATAATAAGCAGCTTAATTTTAATCCTGCAAATACAAAAATTAATTCTTGAATTCATTAAACAATTTGTAATAAATAACATCAATTAGGCATATATTATTTATTTTGTTACAGATGGACATCAATAATCACATGGTAAGATTAATAGAAAAATTTGAGGTTAAGTTAATTATTCAAACAAATTATTACCTATTTCTTCGAATCATATTTTTATTGATAACTGTCACTGATCAATTTAGTCGATTTAATTCATGAATTACATTGAATCTCAATTTTAAAATACGTATAATTCCTGATGTCTTTGGCTCATTAGAGTTTTGTATACTCATTTATACGTTTCATGTTTACTCAGTTTAATACACGGCGATATTAAAATGATTCTGTAAAGCCGAAGTTACTGACCGCAGTGTAAACCCACTGATAATAGTTATGAAAGTGTAATTATATAATTATTTGTTGTAATTACATATCACCATGTCTTTTTATTTTGTATTTTTCTCTTTTACATTTATAGTATGTTGCTTATTCGAAAATGGGCAAAGAGATGGCGCTAGCGACTTGTTTATTCCGGTACATTATATTGGCATGTGACATATCGCCCTTTTAACATATTTTTATAATAAAAAATAAATATCATGTATGAAATGGGCATTTATATACATAAATATTTGAAACACAAATGTAAATAAATGCGCGATAATTTAAAAATAACAGCTGAAAATTTTATTTCAATGTTATCAATATTAAGAATTAAGCATTATATTAGTCAACAATTAATTAATTATTCTTCAGGAACGTGTTTCAATTTATTTGTTATATTTTTCATATTTTGATATTCTTTGCAAGTAATTTCTAATTCAGCGCTAATATTTGCAATTTTTGTAACAAGATATATAGATTCTTGAAATTTTCTTTGTGCGATTTTTAAATTTTGAGGAACAAGAACTCCAAACCATTTAATTGGATTTTGTATTTCATTGTCATGCTCTTTGCTTTTTAAACTGATATCAAAATGTGGTACAATGCCAGATTGAAATTTATTTTCATCAAATGTTGTTTCTAAATCGAACAAAGAATGAATTTGACCCTCTTGTGGTATTCGAAATATTCCAACGCTTTCTTTTCCACGAATATATCGTGCTTTTGCAAGTTCTAAATGACCATCTCTGAGTAGACACTCCATTTCGATTGTTGTTCTCACTTTTTCCTCCATTAATTCAAAAATACGAAGCATTAAAACGTCCAATTTTTCATGTACTTCTCTCATATTTAGATCCATTTTCTGCAATTTTTTCATGAAAATAAAATATAAAAAATTATTGTCATACATAAAATATACACATTTATATTTTTTTTAGGTTATACTCACTAAAAAATTGTTGAAGTCCAATGTCTTGAAATGAGAGGGATCTTTACATGCACTCGTTTTCGTATGAAATATTTTATATGAGTTCTTTAAATTCCATTTACTATAGTCACAGACAATAATGGTGGTTTAAATATTATATACATATATATGATAGGTTTAAATGCTATGAAAGCGTGTGATAACAATTATGTGTACATACATATGGAAATAATTATATTAATATATGTATCATTGCGCACGCATCTGGCGAAGATGAAAATTGAATAAAAAAAAATTGATTAAATAAATGAATTTGAAAATTTGTATTCTTGTATTCAGAGAATGATTTGTTACATCAAATATTTAATACTATGATAAAATTTATTTAATTATTCCAAAAAATATACATTTTAGAGTTTCTCAATGTTCTTAAAAATTATCAATCTTTGTTCATAAAATTTAAATACAACATTTAATGAACTTTCAGAATTTTTAGTTTTAAAATTTACGTTTATATATAACAAAATTTTCACCACTATTTGTTTGAGGAAAATACGTATTAAATAGTACTAAAGCAGGCTGATAATTTTTCAAAAATGTTTCTATCAAAGGAACGATGTTGTCATACGTCATTAAAATCATAGGTAATGTACAATTATTATAATTTTTATCAAGCCATTTTGTAGGATTATTAAAAAAATAATCGGCTTCATCCAAATAATTGGGATGATTTTTTAAATTTGGCTCACAGGTCAAAAATCTCATAGATATATTTAGATGTAAATGACTATAAAATGGTGTTGAGTGGCATGGCATCAAAAATAAAACATCAGCTTCACTGGGATTATCTACAACATATCCTTTTCTAAACATATTCATAGCATCAATTCGTCCTCGTTGATGTACCATACCAGTATAGAACACAATCAATACATTACTAATAATGAATAATAATAATAAAATTTGTTTGATTGATGCTGAAAATTTGAATTTTTGACGAGAATAAACAGAAGTAGTGATAAATATAAACAGAGGCAATAAAGGCATAATAAATCTAAATTCTTTATGTGGTAAAAATGAATAAATTCCCAAAGTCCATATAATAGTAACAAGACTTATAATTTGTGCTGATAAAAATTGCCAATGTTTAATTATATGTAAAACCGCTACTGGAAAGTACAAAATTGGTAAGCCAATTACAACAGGTAATCCTGACGTTAAATACCAAAAATAATTGTGTGTACCATAATGATTTGCAATATCATTTAATACATTAACTTTAAAAAATTCCCATGGGGTAAAAGTAAATTCTCCATAGAAATAACTATCAATTGAAATTGAATAAACCAAAGTACAAAGGACGAGAAATAAATATTCATTAAATAATTTATATATATTCTTTGGGGTTTGAAAAATATGGTAAATGCAAAGTGGTATCCAGATGATCACCGATGTTGGTCTAATGACGCACATGAAACCAACTATCCACAAGAATTTGGAGCTGTTTCTATATTTACTGTTCTTCCAAGGAAATATTGACAAAGCAATCATTGTTAGGGATGTTTCAAGTGTATTGGTGAGTGTCCTTGTGGCGCAGTAATACCAAAACCAATTGAATTCAAGTAAAATTATAGCTGAATCACTTTTGGTCCATGTGAAAAATTTATAATCAGCATAGCCACTTACGATAGCTTGAGCAACTCTTGGAATATAGATTAATAATGTTGCATAGTCAAGACGTAGAATAGCCAATAATTTATATGTAATTGAAATGAGAAATGGATAAACATAACTTCGTATTTTTAATTGCCATTCCCATGTTTTATAGCCATATCCAAATACCATTTGATGAGCTATTTCCAATGATTGCCAATATTCATCCGGCACGTAATAAGTTTGAACAACAAAAATGGATATTATTCGCCAAATAATAAAAAATTTAAGAGTTGTTCGGATTCTTGTGATTAACATATTTTCTTCTTTTCTTTTTTGATTTATTACAAATTGCAATTAATGTAATTGAATAGTATAAATACATTAATAAATGCAATAATTATTAATTATTACATTTTAATTTTATTTATTTACTTGTCATTATATTTTTGTAGGTTATATTCCCAGATGTATATATTTGCTTTCAGCTGGGACTAGTCATGTAACTATTCACTGCTAGCGTGTTTTGATAATTAATGACAATTAATTGGGACTGATTATAATTTTTATACATGATTAATAAATACACGATAAACAGATTACAACCATAGTAGTTTGTGTTTAATAAAATATTACCGAATTTACTTTCAGATTGTTGTTGCTATGCTTGTCAGTTAAAGTTGAGTCGAGTGTTGCCGATGATTCCCGATTACACATTACGAATGATTTAATGCGCTTAATACAAAAGTTGAGATTAGAATAATTGAATAATTACAAATTTTATAATAGTTATAATCACAGGTAACGTGGTGATATCATGATATCGATGATAAAATCAAGTACTAAGAAATAGAACATTATGAAATATTATGAAAAAGCAGAACAATCAATCGAAACGTTAGAATATAGATATATAGTTTGTGTTTATAACCTATAAAATACAGAGCAGTCGCTGAAAAGCAATAAGGGCTAACAATATTTTTCCATACCTTACCTTCATTTGGTATTGTTGGTGTAAGCAGCTATAAATTGAAATTTGTTGTTGTAATATTGAAAATAATATAGTTCCCAAAAACAACTGAACACAAAATACGGCGCTACTGCCTTTTATTTCTTCAACAGAAAATATACCATAAATTTTTTTGTTGTTTTTTTTTATTTTTAAGGAAGGAAACGGTAAATTATTGGACATCTGTCACGAAGTATAGCTGTATATATACATAATAACACATTCATTTCGTTCTCGAGAACTGCGACAACATCATTGATGGTGATGGGAGTTGTGCAAGTTATTTTTTAGGATACATACAGAAAACAGAATAGTAAAATTAACAGATATTACATGGACAACGGTTTATTGATATTATAAAGAGAATTTTGATTACATTAATGTGGGAGAGAATTCAGTTTTTAATTACTACATACATACGCATTGAGATTGTGTACAGTTTATTGTAATAGAGTTCATATAATACATACATATATACATAGTATACATATACATAAGGGGGACAATTTCGCCGTAGTGCCCGCACATCGCAGTTGTACAAAATTCTTCACTAACCTGCACATCAGTGAGTTTAATTTAATTTTCGTTTATCATAATAATTAATTTCTTTATTTATCATTTTATCAACATTCTACATCATTAAATTTGTTGGAAATCCAACAATAAATTGTTATTCAAAACAATACTGATAACTATTTAAATTTACAGTATTTTCATTTTTTTTTTCAACAATACATTATACATAGACATATACATTATATCGTTTTTAACAATGTACATTTTGTTGATAAACATCGCTATTAGCTATTTATCTTGATGAAGATTTGGTTAGAGAAAGTGGTGATAATAATTGATGACAATGTCTAAGCTAAATGACGTTTTAATTATCTGTACTTCAATGTACATTATTTGAAAAAAAAATACATATTGAATAATTGGTGTGAAATTCTACTATTGATTTCTGTTTTGTGTTTATGCAGAATAAGTACCATGAGTTCAGGCAGACCAATCAAATGTGTTGTAGTTGGAGATGGGACAGTTGGAAAAACCTGTATGTTAATATCTTATACTACTGATAGCTTTCCTGGCGAATATGTACCTACTGTGTGAGTATAATTATTTATTATTACAATTATATTTGCTTTAATATGACAAATTATTTATCTAGATTTTAATAACTCTATATAATGATATAAATAGAGACAGTAGCATTATTTCTTCTGCTATAATTCTTCCTGAGAACAGTAAACTAGGGTGGCTAATAATAGTTCCTCCGACTGTAAGATCTTTTTACTCACAGGAAGTCAATTCTTCCTTTTTCTTTATTAAGTCACCATGCTCAATAATAACATACGATTCGTGATATTGTCATGAGATTGATGTTGAAAATGTGATGAAAAGAAAAAAGAAATTTTTTTTCTTTATGTATGAAATCTTTCAGATTTGATAATTATTCAGCGCCAATGGTAGTTGATGGAATCCCAGTAAGTTTAGGACTTTGGGATACTGCTGGTCAAGAAGATTATGATAGATTACGACCACTATCATATCCACAAACAGATGTATTTCTTATCTGTTTCTCTGTGACAAGTCCATCGTCTTTTGAAAATGTAACAAGCAAATGGTATCCGGAAATAAAACATCACTGTCCGGATGCACCGATGATTCTTGTGGGAACAAAAATTGATTTACGAGATGATCGTGAAACGTTGACAGCATTAGCTGAACAAGGTCTCAGTGCTATTAAACGAGAACAGGGACAAAAATTAGCTAACAAGGTACTAATTTTATTGTAATGATTTTTTTATAGAATTATAAAGCTAATAATTAATTTTATTAATATTATTTTTCAGATTCGTGCAGTTAAATACATGGAGTGTTCAGCATTGACGCAACGTGGACTAAAACAAGTTTTTGATGAGGCTGTACGAGCTGTATTGCGACCTGAACCACAAAAACGTCGTCAGAGAAGATGCACGATGCTGTAAAGGTATAAACGAATACGAATTCAACAAAAAACAAAACAAAATTTAGTATATTTACGAAAAAAAAAAACATGGCAATGCATTGAAATAGAATTTATAATCCAGTCGATATGAGTTAGCAGAAGAAGAAGAAGAAAAAGTCCAAACAATTAACAATTTGACAGGTTTATAAGTTTAATGCAATGACAGTTGAAATGACAATTTGTTTAACGATTATATTAATAATTTGTTTATACCTCGTATAGAGTATACCTCATCTCAGCCCTAAGTACAATTTAGAGATTGGAATTCGATACTTTAATGATAAAAGTTATTCGATTATGAAAGTTCAGGTATATGACTGTGGCTGAGTTTAGGCACAAACAAATTGACATAAGGGACTGATAAGACGTGTGAAATAATAGTCAATTCACATTTGTACGATTATTATTCCTATAAATCCTTATAAATTATTTTATATTTCATCAAATGTGTTTTTTATACAACGAAATTTAGAGGATATATTTGAATGAAGCTTATATGATAAGCGTGATTAATAAGTTAATGAGACTTTATTAAAATTCATTTGATATTGGTTTTTGTTTTTATATTTTTTCGACAATTTTATTTGTAATGTGAACAATACACTGAGGGTTTTTTTTTAAAATGTGCATTGAGAATATCGCGTTGCCTATAATAATTTGTGCCATAGTAGTGACAAAACAAATTATCAATCAATCGCCGACAATATTTGCACGGACAATTTTTCACAACTAATCATTACAAAGCCATCTCATCATTTTGCAAAGAGATTATGTGTATTAGAGTCACCATTGCTGCCACATGACAAAATGTATATTAGTTAAATTTACAAATTGAACGACTTTATTATTATAAAATAATCCTCGTGTCGGGATATAATACTTCACAGTCTGGCGTGATTATTAATGTCTACCGTCATAATATAATACTGTGGAAAAAAAAATACCTCGAAAATGTTTAAGATTTCCTCTATTTTTATTATATTTCAAATGAATATTCTTCATGATGTAATAATAACTATGTTGAAGAGCTTTTATTTGCGATTAAACAATAATAGCCGAATTTCATAACATATATGGGACATAAATCAAAATAGAAAATAATTATATCAAATAAAATGTCCTATATATACATATAAATATATTACAAATGTTTAATGCACAGCTTTATAACTGAAGTATAAGAGTAAATTCATTAATTTTCATTTGAAATTTCATATTCAATATTAATTCAATGACTTTCACACATGAACATATAAAGTAACGTTGACAATAGTTTGAATGAATTTTTCATGGATATTATTTTGAATGACGTCATCAATTCTATTCAAATTCTTTCATAATGTATTACTCATCCAGCCATCAGCCACTTAGTCTCCATTATGCCGTGAGCTCAGGCATTATTACTACAAATATAAACTTCAACCATTCTAGCAAACCTCCGCCATTAGAGGAAGCTCGAGCTAGTTTCAGGTACCTTATTAACGCAGTGATTTAATATTCCTGTAATTGCAAACATAATATTTTTTATATTCAACGAAAGAAGAGAAGAAGATTAAAAAAAAATGAAGAAATGTAGTAGAGAGGAGCAAACGATATGGGGATAATAATGTGCCCTATATTCATTTGCCTTATTCAAATTAAATTAATAATCATATTCTATTAATACGCAACAGCATATTTCACTTGAAATATGGTTAACCCATCGAACGAATTGAAAATCGAAAACTAATTTACAAGATGAATAGTAATATACGATAGATAACAAGGCACGCTGATGCTTTTCGAATGTATATAATGTAGCATAGATGAAAAAAAAAAGAAAGAAAGAAAAAACGTGTACACTGAATTCCAATATAATTATAATTAAGCTTTGGTTTATGCCTACTTGTCTGTATTGTTTTTTTATTCTCTTGAATTATATGAGAATAAAATAATAATAGGAATTGGAATTTAGGTTCGTTTAACAAAGTCATTTGCCGTAATCTGTTTAAATTTTAAGTTTTATTTTATCAATTATCAATTTAGTATTTGCTATTTATTTAGAGAGTGAATTTTTATATAATTATTTGTTTATGAAATGATAATTGGAAATTGAACATGATAGAAACTAAACATTGTAAAAATTAAGTTGTTAATTTTGGTGCTCATCCTCACCTTAACATTCAAAGATATCAATATATTTTTTTCTTTTGACATAAATTTCAAATTCTTTAGATCATACATGATTTAGTAATCATTCACAAAGTAAATAAACGCATCATTCAATTATATATTAATTAGTTAATTATCATGACATTTGATATAAGTAGTGCATTTATTTACTGATGAGAATAATAAGAGAATACGCTACGATGTAAATTCAAGATAAGTTTAGACAAATATTGAGGATATGTAAATTATTTCTCAATATTGTAGAGAGTAGCAGCAGCCATTGGGATTTTTTATTCTCTGTTGAGGTTTATGCTGAAATAGCACATACAGAGGAAATAATGAAAGTGACAATATAATGTCAAAGAAAGATAAAGAGAGATTAATAAGTTCTTTAAATATCAACGATAAAATATTTTTTTTTTTTTTAGTTTTGTCATCATATAAACAGAGATTGTGAACGTGATCATTGGAGTAGCCACGAACAATGGTTTTTTATATAAATTTATAGTATATAAAAATAGAAAAAAAGAAAACTTATTTGTCAATTACAAATTACAAAACGCTATAAACCAAAGTTATATGCGTATTTATGTTTTATTTTTATTCTGTATTATGTAATATTATAAGTAATACCACAGAAATAACGAATTGTGAATAATTCTAGTCACGACAAAGCTGCTTTTGGTTTATTAATTTTGTTCATATCTCTTTTTTATCTTTACAAATTTGTATTTCTTATTAAGTCGGAAGTTTCTAATTAAAACAAAAAATAAATTAATAAATAATATGGCTGCGTTGTGTATGTAGTGTGGCCACTCTGATGACAATGTCAAATACAATAAAATAAAGATTGATTTATATGAATGAAAGTGAATTCACTTGAAATGGTGTAAAAAAAATTTATTTTGAAATAACTAATTGTTGAATTTAATACTTTTGAATGATGATACAGAAAAATTTTACATTTTACACATAATTATGTGTAAATATAAAAATGCCTTTTGAAATTTAAATTACAAAACGGACAGTCAACGAATTTTAGTACAATTTTTTTTTTCTATTTTGATAAATAAAGGAAACTTTTGGTACTTTTTATTATTACTACTGTACTTTGATATAAGAAATTTTTTTTCTTTATAAAAAAATATAATGCATAAAAATGTCATGGAAAAAAGATGAAAATTCATGATTTCGAAATTAATCTGAATCATATTTTCATATTGAATACATTTATTTTCCATTCAAATGTAAAAAACTTGTTCATTAAAATATACTGTACTGCGATATTAATTAATATTTTGTTATCATGTAGTGATATATTCTGTTTTATTTATTATAATTACAAAAAATAATTACACATATTTATAACAACAGATAAAATACGAAAAATATTGAAAATTATTATTCCATTTTGAATATTAGAACACTCACATTGCGACATCTCGCGGAAATCGCTGTTGTCATAAAGCGATGCCTGTACATTTTTTTTTTCTATAATATTTCAACCATAACCTAATTTCAAACTTTAATTAATGAATTGATATTTACAGATTGCTTTCGTATTTATATCCACACTATTCCAATATTCTAAATTTTCCATACAATGACAAGAGCATAAATAAATAATTTTTATTAATAATTTAATTGATTACATACACTATAATTTTTTCAATAAATATTTTTAAAATATACTTTAGTACTTTCATTGATAATTGATGATTTCTTCTGCATAAAATTCGTAGCCAAAAATCAAGATTACAACATTATCAGCATCCATTACAGATTAGAGAATTATTCTTTACTGTATAATTTATAATAAATACACAATATATTCTACAAAAATTCCAATTAAATTGTAATACCCAACGTTCATATCTTTTATTTACGTGATAAGACGTCTTTAACCTATCTTTATAAACCATTTATGTTCATTCAAGTTTTATTATCAACATTTATGGATAAACATAGTCTTTGATAAAAATACAATTATATTTTTTGTATTCGAATTGTCGTATATATTATTAACAATTAAATATCCCCCATACTAATTATTATCTAACACTAAAAAAAACGATATTTCATGGTTAATGGAGTGCATTATATCATATTATAATTGTATGAATAATTATAAAATATACATATACTATTTGCCAATATTTAATAACACTATTTATCAATAAACAAATTGATACAAATTTTATAATAAACGAAATGGATTAATAATTTTCAATATAATAATATATGTATGTATAGAAATGTATATTAGTTATGTCATCAATAATTACATTTTAGAAATAAAAAACAATATGATAGCTGTGAATGAAATTATATCATTATGACATTCATATTTCATAAATTGATTGATTTCTTTCCCAATAATATTCATAAATGATAAATATTCATGATGAAACATCAAATAAGACGCTCATAATCAACATTTACCCTGTCTGCTAATTTATAATCATATCAAGTAAACGCTAATAATGATATATGTACAAAAATAAGTGATAATTGCCGTTAAAGTAAACGGAAATATTGGTCAATGAAATCATTCACTGTGAAATATTGCATTAAAAAATTCATCATTAATTTAAATTATAATATTATATACAATATGGCATATAAAATTATATCATATTCTTATTTACAATGAAGAAAACTTTTGATGATTTTTTTTTAATAATCATGTACAATTAAACATGTGGATAACTATCAATGATAAATATCAAATTTACTTGTATTAATCTTTATAATCATTGATATCAAAATAATTAATATCAATGATATATATTAAACGAAAGTTAATAAGTATTTAAAGAAAAATAATTTTGATGTAAATTCACATGAAGCATTAGCTATATATATATGTATAATATAAAGAGTCCAAGCTTGGACGCACGCGTAGACTTGTGTATGTATGCGACAACAAGACCTTCGGTTGTATTGACTCTGTCCTAGATTGACATGAGTATATTACTCTTGATTAGGAATGAAACTTTGGTACTTATTAAACAAACGAATAAAATATATAGTAGATATATCTATCACAAAGTGTACGTTATGCATTACAGATATCTGAATGTATTTATTCATATGCACATTGCATATGTTTATTAGACTCAATTAAATACTGCATTTATATATTTATTTAGGTATATAATATTGTTTTATATATGTGCATATGTATAAGTATATCATATACATGTGAACTTCATAATCTCTACGTGTGATTAATCATCATGAAAGGAAGTCTAAACATTTGATATCGTGCACCTGATATGATTTTCACATGCTTTATTATATCTGGAGATATTTCAATTTTATTTATCATTTTTTATTTCATTTATTTCATTTATATAAATGGCGTAATCGGTAATAACTGTATGGAAGAAAATCTGGTGACGCGAAGAGATTTCCAATTTGGTGCGCACATGCAAGAAGTGCTCACACAACGCTCGTTGCGGATGTTGTAAAAAGATCAATACTGCAGATTTTTTTAAAAATCGAATACATATCACATTTGGTTTGATAATAACCCAAAAATGGAATAATCATTAGATGCAGCTTTCTTATATCATGAAAAGTAATATAAAAAAGAAGAAGAATTAGCGGGAAGTAATGGAGAACAGAAGAATAAAATAATATTATCCAAAATAATGAATATATAAATTTTTTCACAGGACAAAATGGCATCATCCAGGACATGATTTTTCGACCAGAGGTAGAGTAATAAACTCTTTGCTGCTGCAATCACCACGACATATTTTAGGGGGGATAATATACTCTCGAGGAAACATTGCAGGACGCATTGGAGAGGGATGTACGCCAACGAAGTAGGGGAAGTGGTTCGCGGGGGAGGCGGAGGTGTACATGAGGTAGCTAGAGGTCAGAATATGAGAATTGGAATTGCAGATGGCGCCTGACTACGTTACATCGACATCGTGGACAATCGTCGTCGTGGGGCCACAAAGTCGAGTCATCCGGTTGGAGGGAGGGGCTGCATTATTGCTGTTGCTTGTTGTTTGCTAAGTGTTTCTTGTCTTCTTGCTAATAATTGTGCTCTTTGCGAGTTCTTTAGTTCATTTCGTACGTTATTCATACTGTATAAACACATAACGTTGCAGCTTATATAGCAAGCTTGGCTAGCGGATATTGTTCTTCCTCAACTCTTCTTCAGAGTGCTTCGGACTTTCGGAGTTTGGAGTACCCCCATGAAGGTACTTAACTTATATACTTCATAGGTTACCATCATCAACATATTTCCCCTCTCTGAAATTAAAAATTCATAAATAATATCCAAATAAAATATAATGATTGCATCGTCATTTTAAATATGAAGAGGAAGTCATTGATATTATTATATACATAGAGATATATAAATATATTGCATATATAAAAGGCCTTCTTCGACGCTCAAAAAGCACCGTCAGTGGTTCGGATTTACTCCGCATGTTTCGCTGCCATTATTCCTCTCTCTCTTTATCTATCTATCTATCTTTCTCTTTCTCATTGACGTTCGGCGCTTTTACAAGAGGAGGAAATAGAGATTATATACATACAGAGAAAAAGAAAAGACGATTGTGTGTGCGACCATTGCCGCAACAGCCGTCGCAAGCGGTTGTATCTTGTGCCGCACTCTGCGCTCTGTGGTATATAAAAGATAGTCTGCATAACACATATCAGTACCCAGGGTTTTTTAATAGGACGATGTGCGTTTCACCTCAAGTACCTACAGCACCGTGCGCGCACGTTGTCTCTAGAGTGTAAGAGAATTAATATTGGTACGACGCCATTGCTGTGACGACCATCCGCGAGTGTTTAGTCGTCGTCGCTGTTGGTTGTTGAAGGAAAAGGAAGATAACACGTTGGTGAGGTTCGTGGTTTAATTCATTTTTCATTGTTTATTTTATTTTACGGATATTAAATGCTATATACTTTACATTGAGATGTATATATGTATGTATGTATGTATGTATGTATGTATGT
>JAQQBR010000001.1:8887758-8911985 GCA_030347285.1 Microctonus hyperodae
ATGTATGTATGTATGTATGTATGTATGTATGTACGTATATTATAAAAATTTTTATCCATTACAAAAAGGTAGATTACATGATTGTTATTCTTGTGAAACGCTGTCTTTTATATTCTTTCCTGTTTCTTTTTTGTTTTTTTTTTTGTTTTAATTATTTATTATTACTTCAGCCTTCAGATCTACCGGAAGTCAATGAATTGTACTCAGTACAGAGGGAAATCGAGTTTAAATCATGTGGCATGAAGTGATAATGGTTTTATTTATTTCATTGATACAAAACAAAATGATATAGTTTGTTTCTGACGACGTTTATTATAATTCAATTTTAATTCTTCGATTGATAAGAAAATAAATTATGAAATGTAATAGATCATTTGATTTGTTCTGGACCTGCAGAAAGTCTATAGATGTGTATGTGTATATTTAAAATTATAGTTTATATACATTTGAAAGAGCTCAATTAAATATTAATAGCTTTTTTCTCATGTTTTTTAAAAATTTTTTATTTGGTAAAATGAATAATTGTGAACATCATAAATTCAAATCAATTGAATTACCTTTGAGTTTATTAAAAATATATATTAATCGTATATTCGTAGAGACAATTTTTATTATACATTAAATTTGAGTTTTAACTCGTCTACAGAGATGAATAAAATTAATTGGATTTTTAGGTGAATATATGAAATCAATTGTTGGAAATAATTGGAATAATGTCCGAGCTATCGCCAATACTTCGAGCACTAAGACCAAGGACATTACACAAAAGAAATTCGTCACAGAAACAGGAACAAGCTGACGCAACAGAGAGCGAAGAAGCAGATGGTGGAGCAAGTCAATTAGATGATACAGAAGCTTTGAAAGATGACTCCAATGATGATATTAATAATGAAACTAAAGATGATAATCGCAATGATAATGGTGATGTTGAAGCGGATGGGAATGGTGATGGAGATGATGATGATGGTAATAACGAAGACGACGATGATGAAGATGACGATGATGATGACGACGATGACGAACCAAGACTTACCATAAAGGAAGAACCTGAGGATAATATTCCTGATGATGATGTTATGTGTGATAGAAAATACGAGTGTCAATCGTGCACGCCAGTACTTGAATTTCCTACTTTAGTTGAATATTTGCAACATCTTAAAGATAAACATCAACAAAAGGTACGATAACTTTATTTAATTTTATTATCTACATTGTTGTTTTTCGTTTTCTTTTTTTCTTTCCTTTTTAAGTCTTTAGTTTGATAACCTAACAGGATATATATATTTACATACTTATATATACATATGTTTATACGTATATATGCATATGTACATACATGATATTTTTACGTAGACAAAATGCCACGAATGTCCACATTGCAATTTTATCTGTCAACATCCAAAGAGATTGACACGTCATATCGCTACATCACACAAAAACAAAATTCAAGATGATGTATCAGTATCTGAAAGTGGTGAATATAATCGATGTTCAATGTGTTCGTTTATTGCAATTGATCAAGCGGATTTAAGTGAGCATAATAAATTTCATCATTTGAAACGGCGATTCTTTCGTTGTACTAAATGTTCATATATGACACATGTGCGTGCGCGCTATACAAAACACGTCAAATACCATTCGATGCCAATGATCAAGTGTGATGACTGCGATTTTCGTACACCATATAAGGTGCTTTTATATTGATTAACAAAATACAGACAAGTATAGTTAATCATTTTCGTTGATTTATTGAAGAATTTTAATGTATTTTTATATTATTTCAGTGGAATTTAGATCGACATACACGTAATCATGGTGGTGGTGGTACATTTCAATGTCGAGCATGCAATTTTACGGCTGATATACGTCAGAGTTTAACGGTACACGAAACAAATCATCATGAACCACCGCTTGGTCAGCTCATCAAAAAAGTAAATAATTCACTAGATCGTAAACAGCGAACTGGCGTAAAACGATATAATCAAGTGAGTTGTACAAAGATTAATAAATTTATACTTATGCCGTAATAAATTTATTGTATTATATTAATAATAATTACACAATGTTACATTATTTTTTAGGTTGGTGCCAGTGATTTTCGTGACATTCCCAAAATCTCAGAATCATCAATCTATACCAATTCATCAAAATCACCAATGCAAATAGATATAATAGAAAATTCAGTTGATGATTCAAACGCAATAGCTGGCGCTGAATGTATTGCATTGAAATGCGAGGAGAAAGGCTGCCAATTTATCACCGCATGGGATTCAGAGATGCAGCGACACTTAATGGAATCGCATGCACCGTCTCAATCACCAAATAAATCACGTAAACCAATGCCAATGTTGATTCCATTGAGTCCCGAGAGTAAAGCCAATAATGCGGTTGCAAATGAGCCGTCACCATCCACTTTATTGAAAGTACCGCGTGTGAGAGTTAGACCAGAATTAGCGAAAATTGCACGAGACACAGAAATAGCTAAATTATATAACAATCGTGAGGTATTATTAATAATCATTTTGTTATTATATATTTCTATGTATGAATTGAGGTTATTAATTTTATATTTAATTGATTCAGGCAACTAATACGAAGAGGGAGGCCGGAACAACAAATTCATTCAAAAAACGAAATGCCTCATTCTTTGACAAGATAAAGGAGAGATTAATGACGACAAATGCAAATACTGGCTCACCACAGGTGTCTGTAAGTAATATGGATGATTTAAAATGTTGGTGTACATTTGAAGCGAATAGCATGGAAGAATTATCCAGACATAGGATGACACATCACACTGCGCTCAGTGTGTCCGTTGGTGTTTCGCGCTGTCCAAAATGTCGAAGACGTTGTAAGAGCTCGACAGATCTTCAAGTGCATATGCAACTTTGTCAAGTGTCAAATGATTATTTAATGGTTAACAATAGTAGTCAGGAATGCACGACCAATAGCACAAACTGTGTGACTGTACCTCATAATGGTGATTTTGAGTTTTCATTTCAAGGTGATTGGGACGGGAGTCCCACTGTCGGTGGCCCCAATTCTTCCGGATCGTCGGTACGGGGTTTTTGTTTTTTTTTTATTTTATGATTTAATTTCTGCTATTAATAACTAATTATTGTCTTTTTCTACATTTCAAACTCCAAAACATGCCGCGCGTGATAAAAGAACCAATTAATTTAGGTAGAGATAATTATTAAGTGATAATTTAGTGATGTTTGTAATTAGGTGGATGGTACGAATAATTCATCAACGCGGAGAGTTTTCAAATGTCCACACTGTCCTTTTTGGGCGTCCACAGCCAGTCGGTTTCACGTTCACATTGTTGGACATTTAAATAGGAAACCTTTTGAGTGTTCGCTGTGCCAGTACAGATCAAATTGGCGATGGGACATCACAAAACATATCAAATTAAAAGCTGCTCGTGATCCTGCACACTTGAATGCGAGAGTTCTCATGACAGACGAAACTGGCCGACGAAATTACTCTAAATACAATAAATATCTTGCACAGGTCAGCTATTACAAATTAGTTTTAAAATACGCGAATGAAAACTAATTTGTTTTATTTTTCTTTCTCATATTAAGTATCTCATAATTTTTTGTTTGTTCTTCATATACAGATGGATCAACAGAGTATGGATGATCCAACAAATGAGGAGTGTAATTCGGGTGAAATTCGTTCGAATGAACCACCAAAAAAAGTTATTATAATGAATGACACTAAAAATTATCCAGCACCACCTTCATTAACTCCAGCTCCAATTAATAATAATAAAAATGTTATGGATTCGAGTAGTAGTGTTTCGAGACCATTACCACCACTTCAAGCAGCTAGAAGTCAGGGTCAATCATTATTAAAAACAAATTCTCCAAATAATGGCACAACTGTTGCTGTTTCTGTATATTCATCAAATGTCTCGTCGACTGCATCAACTTCTGCTTTGCCTGAAGAAACTAAACGTACACTGTGGAAATGTAAACGGTGTAATTTTCGGGACGCGAATAAAGAAACAGTGTTACTTCATGTTAAATCACATTATGAAGTAATTGACCAAGCATCCACTAACGAAAGGGTATAACAATCAACTTCAATTTTTCTACACATCATCACGATAACAATTTTCAAAGATTCATTTTTAGATATTCAATATTATTTTTATTTGCAGAGTAATGCGTATGTCTGTGATGATTGTCCATTTATCGCCGTTGATTCATCGAGTTTGGCATTACATCAAGTTCATCATCGTCCAAATTTAGAGGCAATATTTAAATGTTACCTGTGTCCTTATTATGTCAGCACCAAAGCGTAAGTTTATACAAAAAAAAAAAACAATCTGATTTACCGATAAATTTCTAACTACCTAAATATTTAATTTGCAGAGAACTTTTGGAGCACGCACGTTTACACGGTGAGGAATTAGCCACTGTACATCAACGTACCACAAACATAGATCCATTGTCAATTAAATCAAAACCACCAAATCAATCAACATCAAACGAAAATATAAGAACAAACGTTTCTTTAGAGGAAATAACTAACATTCAATTAAGAAATTCACAATTAAATGCAAGTGAAAATAATAGTAATAATAATAATAAAAACAATAATAATAATAATACCGCAGCACCACCACTGTTATTGGATACAAGAGCATTGCCTGATACGCCACTAGTTTGGGTATCACGTCCCAATGGTACTTTTGCAAAAATGTTAAAGTGCCGACATTGCCCTCATGTATCGTCGCGTCGCGCTGAGGTACGCGATCATGAAACAATGCACTCAAATGCATCATCATCAGACATTGATTTACTCATTGCATGTCCAGATTGTAGTTTTAGTTGTAATAAACGTGAAATTATGGATGCACATGCTGAAATGCATAATGGATCATTGGGTACTGTTCATTGTTTGGTTGATGATGGTCGTACAGATGCTCAACAACTTGATGATTTAACTACACTACTTGGTTTATCGAAGACACCGATTTTAGGTCCAGAGCCTGATCTACGTGATTCACGATTAGTGCATTATTGTGGAAAGTGTCCAGCGCGTTTTCTTTGTGAAAAAGAACTACGAATTCATTTACGGTATCATTCTACTGAGCTTGCTTATTCGTGCGAGTGGTGTTCGTATGCTGCCAGACAGCCAGCTCATTTATTAGCGCATCAAAAAGCACATTCCAATGAGTATCAAGAGCGTTCGCGATATTTATTATCGATCTACGGTCATTCACAAAGATATCCACCACCTAGAACGGCATGTGTAGAAACGTCAAATCTAAATAATAGTAAAAGTATTGGGTGGATAGTTGTTGAATTATCAAATCAAATGAATAATTTCCAAAATGAAGCGGACGATGAACAAAAAGCCGCAAATCAAGTTTTTACATGTACAAAATGTCCAGCTCGATACTTTAAACTTGACGCACTTGAATATCATATGACACTTCATGGGTCGAACAATCGTTTTCAGTGTACGGAATGTGATTATTCCTCAAAAACGGCGCAAAATTTAATGAAACATCAAGTTGTTCACAGAAGACATACAGAAGCAAGTGAGCCTGTAGTAAATACACGTCTTCAATCATCATCTGATCCACAGTTCGATACATTTATACACGGTAATCCGAATTTCGTTTATCAAAATTATGTACGAAACGGTAGATTAAAGGAAAAAAAATACAAGTGCCAGAAGTGCCCGTCAGCGTTTGAAAAACGTGAACAATTTCGGGTACATTTAACGTTACACGGTGCTAAACAACGTTATCGTTGTGATACTTGTGATTATTCTGTGAAATATTATGCAAATTACGTTCAACATTTAAAAAAGCATCAAGTTAATGCACATGCACAAGTGTCACGTCGACAGTCAGAAACGTCAATTGTAAATGGTGACGAAGTTATTGATAACAATGATAGGAATATTGTAAATGTGGCGAAGACACGAAGAAAATCAACAATATCATCAGTCACAAATGTTGGGCTGAATAATTTATCATCTTTTAATTCTTCAACAATGTCTTCTATATCTAATCAAGATAAACAATCAATTTTACTTATGCAAAAGAAAGGCGCTAATATGATGATGCAATCAGAAACAAATGCTAAAATATTACGCTGTCATGAGTGTCCATTTTCAGCAATAGATAAAGATATGATGGATGCACATAAACGTCGACATGGACTTGAACGTTTAACGCCACCGTGTCCACATTGTAATTATGTTCCACGTAAAGATGAAAATATTGGCGATCATGTTCGACTACACTTTACAAGATTGTACAAACCAGAATCTTATTTAGTTGTTGAATTACTTTCGTTGACAGTAAAGAGAATTAATTCAAATAAGAAAGATGATAAACAAAAAGATAGTGAATTGTTATTTTCTGAATGTGCTGATGGAAAATATTTGCCAGTGAATAATGCAAGTTCACTGCCAATAAGTGCAACAAATGGAAATGGATTTCAGGAGAAAGTCACAGTTGATCCTAGTACGGGCGAAGCAACGCATCGTTTCAATTTGTAATATATAATAATGCCATACGCAATATTTATTGCGTTTTCTTATTAATTTATCTGTAATATTTTGAACATGTGAATTTTTTTAAAGCAAATCAAGACAAAATATGAGTATTTAAATTTATGATAATGTGTGTGATAAATATAAATGGCAATGTCGTTTAATATACTGCCATAATTTTTTTTTTTTTGGTTAAAATAAATTGCTTATTGTTGAATGTTAATATCTTGTATTTTTTTTCAGACAATTGATACATTCTTTTTGTTTATTAAGAAATTTTTTTGATAATTATGAACAGTGAAATCACGTTTTATACTGCTAATACATGAAATTATTACTTATAAATGTTTATCAAATATTCATTTTATCAAGAAAAACTAATTGGTAAACGAACAATTATTTATTAAATATATATTTAACTAAATGTCAAAGTGAAAGTATGAATATGTAAATCCAGCTTATTTACAGATATTCATTAATATCCTTCACAGATATTATAAATATCATTATTCTATTTAATATTTTTTTTTTACATTAAACATAATTAAAACTGTGATTTTTATGTTCTTACCAACAAAATGATTTTACGTGCTTGCTCAAAAAATTTCATTGACACGTTAGAATTTATTAATTACCTAGCTATTCTAATACACTTTTTTTCTTACATCAACAACGTTGATTAAGTGCAACTTCTTCTCTAATTACTATCTATCAGTGGAATATTGATTAATTAGATCGTGTTCGTGAACAAATGTCTTAAACATTTCAAAATTACATTCTGAAGAAAAAAAAATCGTTCTTTTTTATATAATAATATGAATTGCGCAAAGTGGAAAAATGTAGGTTATGACATACTTGATTATTTAATTTTCAAAAGTGAAGATGAAAAAGAAAATATTTTCATTCAATACAAAATAAATTTATCAAAAAACCGGTAAAATAACGGTACAATATGTTTCATGTGTTATGGACATAATCATGTCACTTACCAATTTTAAATTATTAAATAAAATTAGTTACCAAATATTTCATTAACGCACATTTTAACAATAGGTCGCAATTCTTGTTGTGCATAATCTTCAGGAAGTGGTAATTGAGAAATCAGATGAATTAATACACTTGCTTTTGATTTTTCTTCATCAGATTGCAATAAAAGTAAGCTCCTGGCGAGATGTAGAGTACGCTTGGCAATTTCAGCTTGGCATAACCTTAAATAAAATTAAAATACCATGAAATATATTAATATATATTATTGATATGAAAAAAAAATTTTTTTTTTTTTGATATTTCTGTTTAGGAAAAATTTATCTTACCTTAATTTAGCACTAGGACATGGAAATTGATTAACTTTTGCACACAAAGAACTCAATTGCGGTTGAAGTAGTTCTAGCTTGTATCCAATTTGTTGGTAATCAGGATTTTTCAAAAACATTTCAATTTCCTCAGCAATTTCCATATAATCCCACAATAATTGCCCTTGATATTGCCATCCATTGACAAGACTATTACACTCAATGGGTACAATTGGACTCAACAATGATCGCAAATATGTATAATTTTCATTGATAATTGCGTCTGCCGCCAAATGTTCTATGATAATTTCATGGGCACGATTCCACTGTTGAGCCTGTAATAAATACCAAGCTGCTTCACCATATTGTTTAGTAGCACATCCCTTAATTGCTTTAGCTTCATATATCCACTGTGTTGGAATGCCAAGTTTTTCAATCAAAAATTTTTCACGCTTAGTGTAATCTTGATCCTCATCAATTTGTACATGTCGTGATAATAAATCAATTACGGCTGTGCGTCGTGTAATAGTGTCGTTCAAATGTAGTACAACAAAAATCGCCCAATGCCACAAATCGTGAGCTTCCAATTGTGCAGCAAAATTGGTATGGGTAATTGCAGCAACATGTTCTGATAAATGAGAATAACCCAAACCAACGATAACTTGTTGTAAAAGCCAACTCAGCCTGTAATCTAATGGATCTGCCGTGTGAGTTAATGGATTTAAAAGCTCCTCCAATGGATGATTTCCAGTGCAATATAATTTCAATAAATGATAACACAAATCGTAAATACTTTTCCCACTGCTGATTTCAGGCTCAAAATCTTCCTCTTTATAATCCGGTAATGGCGCAGCTGCGTATGAATTTTCTGATTCAGTACCAAATGTTGATTCATATAATTCCAATACATCAGTAATTGACGCTGTTGGCACTGATAAATACCATAAATTAATAGCAAGTGCTCTTTTCCAATCTAAATTTTCGCATACATTAATAATATCATCATTGCTAGTAATCAATTGTTCACCAGCAACCAACATATACATTTTTAAACGTGCAATTGACAATTTTTCAAGAACTTCAGTTGCTTGCCACAGTGCAATAGCTTGTTTTAATAATTCTTTCACCGACGATGTACCACCAAGTTGAGAGATTAATAATGCTAAAGTATAATCACCAATATTTCTTGCAATTTCCGATGCTTCATTTAGTTTATTTGCTGATAATAATGACAACATCAATTCATCTTCATTTTTTAATTTAGACATTTCATTTTGCACACTTTCTTCCACTACACTTTTTAACCATTCACCAACGGCTTCTCGGCGTATCATTGTATAATTGTGGCTACTTTTGTCAGCATCTGCTGATAAAACTGGCAAATTTCCCCAAAGTGCAACGCATAATTGCCAAACGTCAGCGTAATATGTAGATAAACTTTCGGACATTGTGTTCTCAACAATGTCTTGTGCGAGGGCACAGTGATCATGAAGGGCAGTGAGTCCAGCATTGCCGGCACCTGCACGAATCCACGGGCAACTATTGTCTTGTCCAATAACACAATGATTCAATTGAATTTGCAAATGATCTTCAATGCTATCTTTAAATATTTGAATGTAATCCTGATCGGTTCTATTTCCACCTAAAATTTGTAAACGTTGTACAATACTTGTTGATGTATTATCATCATGAAGACGTCCAGAAAAATATTTTTCTATTTGACTGAAAGTATTGTGTAGTGGCACTATTGACGCTTGCTCATGTGTACTTAATGACACTAGTGTCAAACCGGGTCCCCAATTAACTTTAAATTTACGACCCATTTGTATACTAATATCAGCCATTGTATGAAAATTCAATCGGCTACAGATTGAATTTTTTAATGGTATCACTTCACAACGAAATTTGAGTACACGTGTAATTGGATTGATTATTGGTGGTGGATAATATTTGTTCAAGCTTGAAGTTTTTTCAGAAATTAATTCATTTATATGCTTTACTTTTATTTCTTTATTAATCTCTTGAATTACTTCCTTGGTAGATGGAGATGTTATATTATGATGCAGAGTTAGATTTGATCGTAGCGTTGGCATATAATTTTGTGAAATATCCTCATCGTTATCGTGAAATCGAGATGATTCAAATTTTTTCAATTTAACATCCAATTCACTGCCGTAAAATGATTCGTCATTAAAGTCTTCACCATTAGTATCGAAGAAACTAGCTTTCATTAATTGAAGTTTATGACTATCTGTTCCTGCAAGACGAGCAAAAACTGAAGTTGGACTAAGTGTTTCATCCTGAGTTATATTACATATCTTTTCATATTCTTCCAAAGTCATTATTTCACCATTTACAGTAATTTCACATCCCAACGGATTAGCTGATTGATTTGTTTCATCAGACATCAATTTATTCTTCGTATTATTCAACCTTCTAGGATGATAAGTTGCGTATGTTTTCATATTTTTTATTTTTGCCTTTTGAGCTACATCATTATCATCATCATCATCATCAGAGTCGCTCAATCCATATTTTGAAAAATGATCAACTTTAAACACCCAAGAACCAGTTTCTGGACGATATTCAAGAAATTTAGTGTCATGTTTTGCTGACACTCGACGTAATTTCCCCTCATAATCCATTGCTGCAAGTCGATGTGGATCTGTGATTGGCTCATGAAGATTTTTGTCATGTGGCCAGACACGATCGAGAGTTACTTGCGCTCGTCGATTGAGACCTTCACCAACTGGCGGTTTTTTTTCATCATCAGGATATATGATAACCTCTTTATTACGAAAATGAACTATTTCATCCAGATTTAAACCGTAAATATCAAAAGAATCTGGAAAATAAACGTTTCCATAACCATTTCGGCCTACTGTAAAGTTTGGCACAATGCACGTTTCACCGCGAACATATTTATCTAACTGATCCAACGATGGTATAGTATAATAACCATTTCGTCGTAAAGTTATTTTAGCTGCATTTGGCTCACACTCGGTCTGCGACATTACCAATGGACTTTCATCTAATTCATTATTGGATTCATCAAATACTAATGAATCACCGGCACATTTGTTAATTTGTCGATTTATTCGTTGCGCTGTCGTTTCAACATAAGCATTATTTTTCTCATAAGTGCCAATAAATTCTGACACTGTATTTTCTAAAGCGTCAAATGGAATTTCCGAAGTATTAAATGGTGATTTTTGTCCATCAAACTCTTCTTCCGGTATTTTTGTCGCTCTAGGTATATGTGACTTAAGCCAAGACGTAGATGATGAACGCCGATCACCACCGGATAGTCTATTAGTTTGATGACAATTTTCTTTATCACTTGGTTCAATTTCTTGGGTGTATGAAGGTGAATTTTCAACCACACTATCTTCAACTGGTGCATTATTCGGTGTACTATTATTACCATTCTCCTCTGACGTTGCTTTGTGAACCGATTGACGTTTGGGTGTACGTCGTAATACTAAACGCTTTGCATCAGAACGAACTTGAAATGCTTCTAATAATGTTGGGTCCTCTTCCTCTAGACCCTCAAACAATGATTTTTTCGATAACTGCACGGGTGTTACGACACGAGCTTTAATTTTTGGGGAATTATTTGTCGTAGCGATTTTATATTGAGCGCCGTTTATAGTTTTTCCAATAGAATTTGCGGGTTTCAATAATTCTTCAGTTTTACCTGAAGCAGGTAGAAGATTTTTTAACAATGGCGAATCACCAAATGGCGTTGACACTAATGCCAAAATCTGTTGATGAACTGGAACTGATGATGAATTTTGTTGTATTTGATTTGTACTAACTCCATTTCCCATAAAATTCATACCCAAACCGGACATTGTATTCGTATTGGTTCCAAAGCCGCCAGTCGTGCCAAATGCTCCTGTGTTATTGAAACCTGTGCCAGTAGTGGTATTGCCAAAAAGTCCACCAGGTTTAGATTGTGAAAAAAGTGAATTAGTTCCACCCAATGTTAAACTTGTATTAGTACCAAGTGGTGCTGATGAAGCTGGTGTTGTTTGAAAAAAACTACCAGTTTGTCCTGCTGGTTTAAATGGCGTAAAAAGTGAAGTGTTTGTATTTTGAGTAGTTCCAAAACCAGTATTTGTTCCAAATCCCGATGTTGGAGTTGCACCAAATCCTGTATTAGTTCCAAAACCTGTTGTACCGATTGGTTTTGCAAATAAACTTGCGCTTGTATTAGCAGGTGCTGTCTGTCCAAATCCACTAAATCCAGTATTAGACGTTGCTGGAGTAATATTAAAGGCCGATGGTTTTTGATTAAACAAACCGATACTTTGATTTGGTTGTGGTGCGCCAAATGTGCCAAAGCCAGTATTTTGTGTATTATTCAATGTACCAAATGCTGATGTTGCAGGTTGATTTGCATTAGCATTTGAAAAAAGGGTAGTTGGTGCCGCAACGCCAAATGGTTTGGCCTGTGTATTAACACCAAATAAACTTGATGATGTAGTTGGATTAAATGCGAATGCACTTGTAGTTGTTGTTGGTGCACCAAAACCGCCCACGGGTTTACCAAATAATCCACCACTGGCTGTTGATTGATTGGCAACACCAAATCCACTGTTCATTGAAGCAAATCCACTGGATACCGTGCTCGCAATACCAGTTGTGGTATTACCAAATGGTGACGATTGCGCTGGTGCACCAAAAAGACCTGTTGTTTGACCCGGTTGAGCGGGTCCTTTTAATCCAGCTGTATAATCTTCTAAACGTAATTCCTCTAACGATTTATTTTCATATTCTTTCATACACATGATGCAATGATGTTTTGTTGATATATTTTGACTGACGCCATTTTTAACCATAGTATCGGTACCTTGAACCGGATTAAATTTAACTACAGTACCAGTAATTCCAGTTGTAGCATTGGTACCAGTTCTAAATGCTCCGGTTGTTCCAAATAAGCTTGTATTAGCAGCAGTATTCGTTTGACCAAATGGCGTTGTTGGTTGAACAGTTTGTTGCGGTTGACCAAATAAACTATTCCCAGTAGCTGCACCAAATCCAAATCCCGCAGGTTTTGCGGCTTGACCAAAGGCGGATGTTGTACCGCTGGTGCCAAATAAATTGGTATTGGCATTTTGTTGAGTTCCAAATAAATTAGTGTTGGGTGTAGTTGCACCAAAACCACCAAATGATGGTTGTGTTGTTGCTGGTTGACCAAACGCCGATGTAGCAGTAGTATTACCAAACAGACCACCAGTGGTGGTGCCTGCTGGTTTTGGATTGAAAAGCGATGTATTATTGCTGCCAAATACTGGAGTTGATCCTGTACCAAAACTGGTGGTTGATATTGGTTTTCCAAATGCAGATTGACTGAATGGACTACTTTGAGTTGCAGTGCTGAATCCACCTTTAAAAAAATATAATCAATGAATTAATAAATTCTATTAATATTTCATTATAATTATTTCATCTATACAAATTCATTCACGTGTTTATAGAAATAATAATTTTTTACATACCGAATGAAGGATTGGTCGGTTGTCCGAACATTATGCCTGTTAATCAATTACAATTTAGGCTGTAAAAACAATCATTGAATTAATTTATTTATCCATTACGTTCATTAGTAGAATAAAATAATTTCAAACATATGTATTAATACATTAGGCGCCAAAAAAGTACAACGCAGTAAATATGATTGCATTATACCGCGTAATACGTAATGAATCATTGTAAGGCCAAACATAACTATACATATATTCTTACCGTATTTGTTATCGTTCCAAATAGATGATTATTGATGAGTATTTCCAAGTAACAATTGAAATTGATAAAATTATTTGATAATAGACAATGCACGAGGACTTCGTTCACACTTGTTGTTGGGTAAACGATGATCCTGTGCTTAGCCTACACAAAGTGAAATATCATAACCTTTTTCTTTTTTTCTTCTGCTAACCAACGGCCAGTTTTTGTACACACGTAATTACGACTATGCACTGCAGCAATAAAGTAAAATATAAACAGGCGAAACGAACCGAATAGACCGATGTGTATAATGTATGTATGTATGTCATAGGTTATGTAAAATAATTAGAATCGTATGTGTCGCAACTTATATGGGAAGTAGTTCCTTATTATCTGTATAGAGGCGTCACGATCACCTCATAAAATGACGTCATGGTGACAAAAGGCTCGTTGATTGGTTATTTTTATAAAAAAAGAAGTTATGTGTGTGTGGATATACACATACATGTAGAAGCTCTTATGTACATGATATGCTATATATAAATGTGTATGGAGCATCCTCATGTCATATACATATCATCCAGTCCACGAGCTCGAGGAACTCCGAAATTTGAAACCGAACGCCGAGCATCTTAAAATTGTCGCCATTTTGACTCTTCTCAATCCTTTCCGGTTTGCTCTATTTGGGTGATTGTGTCTTGTTTAGTTTTAGCTGTAAATTAATCTTTCTCCATCTTCCACAATGAAGATTTATAAGGATATTTTCACTGGTGAGTAAATTATTTAGATATTCAACTATAATGTTATACAATTATTTATTTGATTAGTTAATTTTAAATCATGGTTATTTATAATATACTTTGTCGTGGTGCACAATGACGTTTAAGCATTTTAAGATTTCAATGAAACATAGTTTAACCTGTATTTGACTTTGATGCAGTTATGCTATTTCAATTGTATAAGTAATATAGCAGTTTAACTATTTAATTTTATGTTACAATAAAAAACTTTGGAAAAAATGGTATTAACTACACCATATGGAATTTATATTTTGTATTTTTATATTTACAGGTGATGAGATGTTCTCAGATATTTACAAAATCAAACTTATTGATGATGTTCTCTATGAAGTATATGGCAAGGTAAGAATTAATAATTTTTTTTCTGTATTTATTTACTTGTTGCAATGCAATATTGAGGTTAAAATATATGTTATTATTTTATAGCATGTATCGCGAAAACATGGTGAAATTGAAATCTCTGGCTTCAATCCGTCGACAGAAGAAGCTAATGAAGGTACCGATGAGCATATAGAGTCTGGTGTCGATATTGTTTTAAATCACAAATTGGTAGAAACATTTGCGTTTGGTGACAAAAAATCGTACACTCTATACCTCAAGGATTACATGAAAAAGTAAGTCATCACAATGCATATTGGCATGAATTATTTATTATTTGTTTATTTGGATTTGATGAGATATTAAATAATATCTTCATTGATATACATTTTTTAGTTTATTGCTATTTTCATATATGAGTTAAATTCACATAACCCTAAAATTGTATGTTTTATTTTCATGATAGATTGGTAGCTAAATTGGAAGAAAAATCACCTGATCAAGTTGATGTATTCAAAAGCAATATGAACAAAGTTATGAAAGATATTTTGGGACGATTTAAGGATCTTCAATTTTACACCGGTGAATCAATGGAAATCGAAGGTCTCGTTGCAATAATGGAGTACCGTGATATTGATGGTGTATCGACACCAGTACTCATGTGCTTCAAACATGGCCTTGAAGAAGAAAAATTCTAAAAAATAAATTAGATAATCAACAAATTATGGACGAATTTTGTAAGTTTATCTTAGATAATTATTTAATTGGATCATTATGTCATTGTGTGAAAGAATGTGTACATGAAAAAATATGTGACTCATTGATCATTAAAGAATTTTGTCACTATATAATCATGTTAGATTATTAATGGTGATCTGATTCCCGCTATAATATGAATTGCTATAGCGTCTACATCAACCAAACAAAAATATATTTAAAAAATGAGTTACAGATTGTTGATTATTGTTAATATTTATTTCAGATAAGCCAAGACTGCATATGCTGCCAAGCTGAGACACTCCAATAACAATATTATCAGCTGTCTGAAGGAATGAAAATAAGCCAATTGTGTATACAGAATTCTTCACCGCAATGCAGTTAAATTTATTTTATAAACAGTACTCATTTATTATTGAAAAAAAAAAAATATGCTTTGAAGAATCACGTCAATAGACAGGTTTTGGTAGCGAATTTATGACATTTTTAATAACTACGAATTATTGTTCATTTGTCTCATATTAATTTATTTCCGTCAATGAAAGAGAAGAATAAATGGAAGATGGGGAAAATACTTTACGGCACAAATTGCGGCCACAGTTTCTGAATGATGATAATTAATCGCTAGACGAAACAAAAATGAAAAAAAAATAAAAAAAAAATTGTTCCCGAAGCTAATTGAAATAAGATATTTGAAATAATAAAATTGCCGTTTTCATAAATATACCGACATTTTATTTTCCTTTCTCCAATTTGCCTCATACACAATGTGAAATAGATAATAAATTATACATAAAGTATTAATTTTTATGTAATCATTGATTTTTTATTTTCAACACGTCATTAACGTAACATTCTGCATTTTCTTATCCATTTTATATTTATATATTTGCAGCATTGCTATTTTTTTTTTGTAGATTAAATGACAATGTCATGAAATATTTTAATTGTGAACAGGACGGGTAATGGCGTCATTGTGGATATTTATTTCAACTATTAATTACAATAATAATTATATATATTCCACTCAATTGAAAATATACTCTGATACAATAATGTCAAGTGTGATTAATGTTAAAATATATTTGTACTGACGTGTATATATGCAATAAATTACATATCGATGTTATGAATATTGCAACATGGGGAATAAATTGATAACAATTTATGGCATTTTTTCAATCGCTTAATATTTGAGAGTAATGCGATGCAATATTCGGTATTATGCATTGTAGGTTGAGCATTGACTTAATATTCTTTACAATATATTACAATAAAATCAAAAATTATTTAAGCAAGAAAGTAAATTAAACAATGAATGTTAATTACAAATCAAATTGTAATAATATTTTTTATCGGTTGTATTTGCACAGACATTTCCCATTATTTCATTTAGGTATTTAATGAAAATTAAACTGTAAGAATATAATTTTAATTTTAAATTTAGACCCATATCATGTGTTATTAATCAATATTCTTACAAGTTAATCCGTTCATCATATGGATTATTTGTTATTTATAGATATATCTATTTATTTTAACATTCAAATATAATATTAGGAAACTTGACGTGTAATATATCATTCGCGCCCATCGCATTTCTAATCAATTTCTGCTAAATAAATATAATCTTATTCAAAACATCAAAGTGTTAACTGCCAATCTCATAATGACAATTAAAATTTGTAAAAATTGTTTTAATATATATATAATATTTTTGTTAATTATATCGAGAAAAAATTTATTATTTTTTTTTTTCATTTCATTTCAAAGATACGATTTATAATGTATTAAATTTTTCTAAAAATATTTAGATCAATCGAATTATTTTCAATTTCTTGAACTTGTCAGGGGAAAAAAAAATATTTGAAATAATAATATAATAACAGACGACTATTAGAGTGAAAAAATTTTTTAATCCATATCTTTCATTTTGTATTATTACTTTGTTATTATGACAGGCATTAACATTTAAAACTCTAAGCAAGTAGATAACAATGACCAACAGCTAACGACCATAATACATTCACGCAAAAATAGACAATATTTTTATTATATTATATTATCATTGTAAGTATGTTTCATCAATTAGAAATATGACAAATAACCACTGTGATGAAATTAGCAGAAGCTGTCGATGAAATAGAATTTTTAGATATTAATCGACTTAATAATTATTTTAAAATGCAAAAGTGTTTACTACACAAGTACATTAATTTGTTCAATTTATCTTACTCATAAATGTAACTTGTCGCGATCATAATTAGACCGGAGAAATTAACGAAAACCTTAATTTTAAATATAAAACGGCGAGTCAATAAATACTTAGCGGGGAAAAAAATTAAACAGTTAGACATAACAAAAAACGATTAAGCTTGCTGCCAGTATCATCTAAATTCATTGAACGTATTTCACTAAATAAAATTTTTCATTTTACATCTCTGTAATGCTCTTAGTTAATGTACAAAATCATAAAACTATAGTCGTTTACATGTGCAAAGTTCAAGACTATGATGGAATGTAAACGTGTTTGTATTAGTTTTTTTTTCAATTACACAAAAAAAAACATACTTTTTTTTATTAATTCTTTCTTATCATTTTTTCGAATTTCCTAAGTTTTTCATCAGGTATGAAATGTGCTTTGTTTGCATGCAAAGACGAAAATTCGTTGCAGTTAAAATTATTTGAATATCTTTGTTACAAAGAAAATGCAACAAATGCATTTTCTTTTATTTAATTGCACAGAAATTGACAAAGTTATTCATCATAAAAAAAAAACGTAATAAAACTTGATTTGTCTGATATACTTTGCATTACATCTCAAATGTAAAATACTAACGCAAACAAATGTAAATAGACAAAATTAACAAGCTAATTCATTGACGTCTAAACAACATTAACCATAACTATTTAAAAACATCCAAATGATACGATTTGAAATATTATTACTTACAAATTGTGTACTATCAACCACGGATTCCTTTCAAAATTTTTGAAAAAATGAATCATTTTCATGTTTGCACATAAAACAGACAAAAGTGAACACCTCGGATGTTTACGAGTCAATATCTCCAACGAAATTCTCGTTTTTTTTTCATCATAATAATTTATTTGTTCTGTTTCATTACCATATAAAGATTTGCTAATTATACTACAACCTCGTTATTGCCTAATCGACTGAATAATTTTCTAATTTTCGAGAAAAGGGAGAAAAAATATAGTATAATATTATGTTATTCACATGTCGGTGTGCTCGAGAACTCGGCACACCTCCATATCCTATGGATCCGAAGGCGATTCTAAAACTTCCATGAGAAACGAATCGATTGGTACATCACCAATAAGCCTAAAGAAAAATAAATGTTCAAGGCATTTAAGTCCAATTGATCGTAATGGCGGTAAACGCAATAAAAGTTTTGCAAAACGTGCTGGTTCACGTGGCTTTGTTACACGAACGTACTCTTCAAGTGCAGCATAAACTTTTTCACGCAACAATTCAACCTCTTGCTCTGATTTTAATCCCCGTACTTCAGAATTAAATAATATTATTGCGCGTAAACATCCTAATTCGGTTTTATCCATTTTCATTTCACGCATTTTTGTTACAAGCTCAGATAAAACCCGATCAAATATTGCCCCAAGTCCCGCTTGTTGCGCTGAATTTCTATGCACTGTAATACCAGTAGCCAAAACAATACCATCTGTTACGTCAATTGAACGATGTGAAAATGCAGCAATTAACAATTCATTCCAGCCAGCTCTTAACAATAAAACCTGATCTTCGAGCGGTAGAGAAGTAAAATGTGGGATGTGTTTGGCCCATTCAACCAATTGAAACAATTGTTTATTCGTGGCGTTACAGATACTCGATACAGCATTCTAAAAAAATAAATAACAACTGTTAATAATTCTCTCCAATCATATTTTATATTATTGAAATATAATAAACAAGTAAGTATAGCATACTATAAAAATAATTTTACATAGTTCAACGATCTTTTATCTTTAAAACAATAAGGTATAAAATATTTATGCAAGTATTAATGTAGCTCCAATTTTTCCCGTAGTATATAAATATTTTATAAATAATATTAATAACTGAATATTTGTATTTATTACCTCGTAATTTCCTTGGTGTTCCAATTTACACTCAACTCTTTTTTCAGCTTCTAAAATTCGATCGACAGGCATATCAGCGTGTAAACTACTTGTACTTTCCACCTCACTTTGGTCGCGTTCTTTTGTACGTTGTCGTTCTTCTTGAACCGCTTCACGTTTCATTCCCATTGCCAGACATTTTTGATATCGACAATATTGACAACGATTTCGTTGTCGTTTGTCAATAATACACGATTTTTCCTCACGACATGCGTACGATAAATCTTTTCGAACTGTACGCTTGAAAAAACCTTTGCAGCCCTCGCAACTGCAATGCAAATAAAAACAATTGTTAATTTATTTTCCATACATTTCCATGTTATTTTGCCTTAATCATGAATAATTAAAAAAACAAAAAAATACAATTTTAATATTATTTCATTAAATATTTACGAATGATATAAAATTATTTTTCTTTTATTAAACATATATGTGTTATCATTATTATTTTTATTTGCCCTAAACATAAATTTATCACGACATCAAAGGCGTGGTCTAAAATGCTGACGTGATCTGTGGACCGCACCGCGACGCCTTCATAATATTTCGCTTTGATGTTACAATTTGTGATTGTAGAGAATGCATATATAAACATATGTAAAACATAAAGTGTCATGCGCAACGATGAATTCTGTCGTTCTCGCGATTTTCATCCTATTTTTATTATTTCTGACATTTCAAACTATTCAATCGTTCTCACATACTGTATTCCTTCGTCATTTCCATTTGTTGGCCTTTCAATGAAGAATCATGACATGGCATCCGGATTCTTGGTAACTGGGCGTGGATTGCTCAATTATATGGCATTGGAACGAGCCTTAGCTTTGCCTCTTTGTACGTTTGTAAGGAAACACGGGTGGGTAGACGCTGCTCATACGACGCCGACAAGTCCAAGGTTATTACATGTTACGTTAATATAAAAAAATATCAAAGAAAAAAGAAAAAAAAAAGAAAAAGGAATAATCCAAAAATCAATGAACAACTTTGGTAGATGTATTGATAAATGAATTTTCCATCAGGAATGCAATGAAAAAATTTTATCACCATGAATTTAATTTTAAAAATGAAAAAGTAAATTATTGTAAAAAATATGAAAATTGATTTTGCTTGACTGAAATATTTTTACCAACAATCACTCTTTGGAGACATCGCGATAAGAAAAGGGATGGCTTCATTTTTTGTTTTGTTTTATATAAAATAACATCAAGGTCGTCTGGCGAAAGAATATATTATCATTTATCATGTCACTTTTAAACTGCGTATATTTTTTTATTTCTTTATCAATCAAAATTTAAAGCAACTAATGGATATGTTAAATAAACGGACGAAAATAATATGAGTTGATGAGTTGATACTTAAAATAAATACGTCATAAATGCATATTTATCGACAATAGAAGCACTTGGTAAAATTATCGAGCGAGTTTGATGTTAACCTTGAACCGTGTGCTCAACCACGCGAACAAATTCAAGTCCAAGAGTGACGATGCGATCACAGTTGATGGAATAAAAAACGAACTAACAGAAAGAAAAAAAAATTATAATGATGTTTTTGAAAAGAAAATAAAATAAAACGATTGCCAACGACCATGAAATGAAATTTTTTTTTTCTTTTCATGACGGTAGTTGTTGCGTAGAGAATAATAAATATATAAAGCATCTATTTTATTTATGTGATAAATAATATACCTGTAAACTCCATAATGTTTGCCACTTGCTCGATCGCCACATATTGAACACAAATGTTTACTGCCAGATAATGGATGATTTGGTGGATATGGTGAGCTAGCTCCAGTTTTACTCTGTCCACTTGGTGAGGTGCTCAGTAAACCACTATGACATCCAATAGTGAAGGACCTGTAATGTGTTACGAATTTTATCTATCCACCATAAACAATAATAATTTATAATAAACATTAGTTGAGATTCAGAATATATTCAAATTGAAAAAAATAATATTAAATTTAAATAAGAATAAAAAATAGAAATAGATAGTTTCTGTTGATATGGTGAAACTAAGTGGCCATGATGAGGATGACTTCATGAATTTAAAAGTACTACCATACCGGATGCCTGGGTATATTGTCATTAACAATGTCAAAATGGCGCAATTCTCATACATTAATTTGTATGTAAAAACCTGATTATTTTATAAAATTATATTAATTTTTTTACTCGTATAAATTTTTTTTCTCATTCATTATAACTTTGAATTAATTTTTTATCAAGAGAATTTTTTCTTATCCAACATGTAATCAATTATCATTTATTTATTATTCTTTAAACTTTTGGAATTTAAACTCACCCTGGGCTGTTGGGTCCCGAAGGACTAAAATTACCGGAGCTGATGAGACTTGCTGTGTCAGGTTTCATGTCAAGTGGGCTTTGTGGTCCAACTGATGACATTGACATGTTACTGTTGTCCATACTCAACCCTAAAATAGAATAAAATGTAAGTATATAAATTATTGTTCATTAAACAAAATTAATTTGAAGTGTTATATAAATTTAACGAAATAAGAATAAGACATGACACGAATAAATTCATAATTATATATGATTGCATTTGTCTGCATGATTGTTGCGATCATATACTTGGCCCATCCATCAAATGACCAGCATCATAATTGTATGTAGCGAGATGGTGATTTATATTAAAGAGACTCGTACAAATAAACGAATTAAATTTATATTACTATTGAATAAGTGGAGGTGCAAAACTGTGTCACATTTAATGAAAATATTCATGAAGAAATTTTAATTTTCGAGTTATTAATATAATTTTATATACTATTTTATAATAAAATTCTTTCTATTATAATTTCAAAAATTATTTTTGATACACATTTTTATTTACTCGAATGAAAAATGAATCGTCAACTTGTGCACCAATGAGACAAATAATAAATATTATTAGATAAATAAAAATACAAATGATAAATTGCGAATTAACTCAAGGACATTTTTAAAAAATATTTTGTTTACATTCCATATATATTTGTGAAGATGTCACATCAAATTGCGCAATTATTCTGGATGTTTTTATCTATAGAGAATATAGTAAAGCAGTGAAATCAAAATAAACTACTGTAGTATAAACATATAACCCTATATCGATTGAAATTTTCGTCGCTGTAGTTTTTAGAGCCAAAAACATTGCGTTATCATCACATCCATGTATCATGCTGCTTGACAAGTTTAGTAGACATTGCGGAGACATTTTCTTCTCAGAACAAGATGCGAAATATATAACAAGTAACAATAAATAAAATTATAAATATAATTCTCAAATGAAGTTAAACAAATAGAGATTAAATATATATGCTTATCAATAGAACTTTAATTATATTTTAAAAATAACAATTAACCAAATACAAATAATATTTCAACTTGTATAAATTATTTCATTGCACAGATAAATAATTTACAGATAAACAACTGATAATTAATCATATCAAATATCATATATAATTTTTATTTACATCAAAACAACATTTCACATATACCCACATTGAAATAAAAAATATTCAATTAAATTTTCAATCTAGCTCAATAGCCACAATAAAATTCTAGTTCCCAAATAAAACAATCCCAAAATAATTATTCACAATTCACAATTAATTAATTAATAAACAATTAATTAAACCAAACATTTAATTAATTCATCAAATCTATTTGTTTTTTTTTATTACTCTCAATTATAATCCAATACTTTTCTCAATCCCTTATCAAACATAATATTCATCTAACAAACCATACAAACAAAACAATAAAAAATAAATAAAATAAAAAATGTAAAAAAATTTTTTTTTCATATAATTCCATAAAAAAAATTTTATATAGAGCCATATGCATATATATCTATACATGATGATAATATATAGCTATATATCTACATATATAAATGACACCTTGACCACGCACAAACGCACGCACGTATTTCAGTGCAATGTTCGAGCTGGCCGCCATACCCGGTTATTCATCGCGGCTGCGTTATATTTATACGGGTGTATGTTTACATGATACTCAAAGGCGCACGACGTACGTACGCCTGGCGTATATATATCTATACAATAAATATATGTATACATCTACATATATGATATATAGTTTATATATATGAGCTCAAACGCGAATGCTTTCGGCGCGCGCCATTACCAATAAATTCAAGACAAGACGTGTATACACATTCGGAAAATAAATAATGGGTAAATGACCTATGATAACATTGACTCTTAAAACTAAACAAACAATATATGACTATGTATATATATTCCCATCGTTTTTTCATATGAATTTTCATTATAGAAAAAAATATATCGGTTAATTTTGCATGTAATAATTGATATTTATTTACATGAATATTTATTTATTTATTATAAAGAAAAATTAAATAAAGGAAATTTATTTGGAGGTATAAATTTGTGATATATTTTATGAGAAATTATTTTAAAATTGGCTTACGTAATTGCAAATTGCAAGAAAATATTGTTATGTATATAATGCTGTTGTTTATTTTGTTGTACATAGATATATTATATATATATATTGGTGTGTGTGAAAACGTAAAATGGAAAGTATGAAAAATGATGAATATCAAAACAATTTAGATTATAATTTTTTTTCATGAATAATGAATAAAAATAATTGATAGTTTCTGATACATGTTCCATAATTCATTTGAAAAA
>JAQQBR010000001.1:8916251-8930587 GCA_030347285.1 Microctonus hyperodae
AAAAAAAAAACGGAAAAATAAATTGATGCAGACCAACTTTGACAATGAAATAAAAAATTCACAGACACCGCAGGAAAATATATTAAATATATGCACATACATAAAATAACATAAATAAACTTAACGAATAATATTTTTCAGTGGCCCGAATACAAGTTTTAAATTATCCATTATTTAGTAATATGATTTATAAAAATCAACTGCTTTAAAATAATGAAAATTAATCTTTGAATATTTATTTTCATAACATTACATTTAACTTAATGATAAATATTGAATCAATCTTTTGTTGTTATATTTATATTTATGCAATAAATATATAGTACTTATGGCCCAAATAATAATAAATATATTCCAATGTGACGATAGAAGTGGGTCAGTAGGTAGAATCGGGCTGTATAAACCGGCCATAGAGAGTACACAACGACATTGACCCATATTCACCACGTTGCACTTCTTCCCTACCGTACTGTGTCAAGGAAAGCTGGAGGGAGCGACTTCCATTGGTTGCCCTCTCCAAACAAATAAACGCGTATAGATATATATAATAATACGTACAAGCCATATAAGGATATATTGATTGTTAATGATAAATAATGAAAGAATAAATATTAATAATTAATTTTTAAATTTGATGTAAATTTGTATATAAAATATATTGTAAGAGTGAGTCAAATTTTTTCACATAACTTAATGGTTTTTTACACGGTTAATACGATGGGAACTTTCACATTGCAAACAAAAATTAAAATTTGAATAGCAAAAAATGTGTAAAAACTCATTATCCAATTTAATCAATATATGAAATCAAAAATTTAAACATAGTATAATTATTTTATTAAAAAGAAAAAAAATATTTTCATCATTTTATGATTTTACTTTATATTTAATTTTTGTTATAATTTTTATTCATACATAAAAAAAGAACAAGAAAAACTATAGATAATATATTTTATTAATACTTTGTTTAAAATATTGATAAGACTTGATATAATACATTAGTTATAAATATTATTTATATTTAAAAGTATGTAATAGTTGAGATTGATTTTTTTTCTCTTTCATTTTTATTTTAAATGCATTTGTTATGAGAAAAAAATTTACATATGAAATGCAAATTCATAGATAATAACCATGTGCAGTAATTTAGATTTTGTCTGTGTATACTGTATATATATGTGCGTTTATTTCTGGTATTTAAAAATTATATACAGAAAATACGATGTGTGAAAAAAGAAGGAATGAAATGATTATGCGAAGGAAGCGAAAAGAAAAAAAAAGTAGTGTGAGGAATGGTTAATTATCAAATTTGTGCACATGTGAGTGTCTATATGAATATATACATATATATTAATCTAATATGTACAAGTGATAATTTATTGAGGACATCCGTTGCTCGATTCTGTATTTATATTTATTAAACACCCACAGATTTTGCAAAAAAATTGAACGTTGTATCATTTTATTATTTTATAATAAAATCCATTATTGAATAAATTTTATTGACATTATATATTCATAATTTTAATTATGATATTTTAATTAATTGGAATTGAATTTTTATTTATAGTAAAAAATAAAAATAAAAAATCAAATAATTAGAAATTGATAGATATAATTTGTAATATAATTTTAAAAATGATCATTTTTTTTTTATTCTATCAAAATGTCTATTTCTTTAAAACGAATATCGATTTAGAAAGTTTATAATATATTATTTCGAATTAATTACGCAAGAGTTATATTGTATTTCAATAAATAAAATAATTTTGATGGTAGTTATAATGTTGGCGGGAATGTAGTGCTGCCACCGCACGGACAATCAAACAACTATAAATGAGGACACACCTAATTCGTTGGACGCGTAGAATTCCATGAAAGTTTAACAAACTCGACACCAGGTGTCGCAACATTAGTATGCTCGTATAAATTTTATTTTTTTTTATTAGAAAATACTTTCACGTGTTCATCTGTCAATTTTGTATTTACAATAAAAATATTCGTGTTATCGAATATTTAAATGAACCACTATAGATGAATACATAAAAAAAAAAATAATAAATGAATAACCCGTTATGTTTGATATTTCACCGTTATTTCGAATTCACAAAAAATATAAAACGAAAATATCTCTATAAACGTACACTGTGACAAAAAAAAAGTATCACAACGAAATATACAAAAAATTATATTCACAGGTGGTAAAATAAAATGATATAAAATATTGATGATGAAATAATGAAAATAAACATTGGGCGTCTGTCTACATATACAGTTAGGATTCTGTGGAGCAATGTGTACAGTCTGGTCAAAAGTGTGTTATGGACAAAATAGATATCAATCACATAATCAACATTAACATTTAATAATGAAGAATAAATAAAATTTAATGCTAAATAATATTAATAAAATTGTAAACATCTCAAGAATTATAATTAAATGATGAATATTTTTTTTGTTTACATGAATAATTATAAAATAAAGACAAATGCGGTCACTGAACTAGATACATTTCGACCCTGACACTGCCATTGCCCTCACAAGTGATTTGTGTCAGTGCACAACGCTGATATATACATATACATACATATTTTTATTTATTCATTATTAATTACTCACCCCTTTCACTCGATTCCATTTCGGCAATTGTTGATATCAGCACATACACTAATTATATCACAAAAATTATCCGTGATGAATGTCGTTTGTAAACGGACGCCTTTCACACATGGGTTTTTCGTTCTATACTACCTCAAATTCACTTTGATATAAACATGGCCGGTGGACTCCTTGGATTGTCACAATCACCTTAGGATATTTCAACCTTTCGTATAGACATTATTATTGTGTTAAGAAGAAAAAAAATATGATTTTTTTAATCCATTAATGATTAGCCTCGTGATATTAGCTCAAGCGATATTTCGACAAATGTAGATCAGCGATAAAGTAATGTTGTTGATTAGTTTTTAGTTATCGACCTACTCACAGGTGGCGCCACTCGATGGTTTGAAATTTATTTATATACATACTTTACATATTATGTATGTATGTATATATATTATTATCACATGTGGATATATACATATTTGTGGTGTGTTGTGCACATTACGATTGATAATTGACTTACAAATAATTAAGTTTTTGAGGTTCATTTACTAATTATTTGTTGGAAAAATAATTCTTGGGAGTGAGATGAATTATCACTTTTTGAGGTTAGATAATTAATTTCAAAACGAAATTTATTTATGTTTTATTCAAGTTTATTATGATATAATTGATATATTACGTTATTTATATGTAATAAACGTAAGTAAATTTTGAATTATTGTTGATAATCACTTTGTAAATATATTTAATGAAATTTTGTGTTTTTTTTTTTCAGATAAGAGCGAATGAAAATCGTAATGCTAATGACGAATAAATATCTATGAATATGCGACAGAAGGATAAATATTTATGAAAGGAAATATCGATATATATTTTATGATATAAATATATATTTAAAAAAAAAAAAATGTTTTGTCTACTTGAACCATACATACATAAATGCATTCGTTTAACATCAAGAATAAAATTAAAGCATGTATGTATATTATTTGGAATTATTATGTTAATGGATTTGTTTGGAGCATTTACGCATATTTTTGAAAAATCCTATAATGAATATTTTAAATATCCGTATGAAGGTGATATATTTTCATCGATTGAAGCTTTGAAAAATAAAAAGAAACCAGATATTGAACCAATAAATCAATATAATTACAGTTATATTCATGACATTAAAGAGTACTGTGTTGACAATAATTATCATACATTGCGTTTAATATTTTTGGTAAAATCAGCGTGTGAAAATTTTCATCGTCGTAAAGCGATAAGAAATTCATGGGGATATAAAAAACGTTTTTTTGATGTACCAACGAGAACAATATTTTTGCTTGGAAAACACGATAATGACAATGAATTGCAATTGAAAATTGATGAAGAATCAAAGACATATAAAGATATAATGCAAGTTGATTTTATTGATTCGTATTATAACAATACAATTAAAACAATGATTGGTTTTCGTTGGGCAGTAAATTATTGTTTAAATGCTAAATATTATATGTTTGTTGATGATGATATTTATGTATCAGTGAAAAATGTATTGAGATTTATTAGAAATCCTGCATCATATCCTGACTATTTGAAGGAACCAAGTAGAATTGGTTCATTAAAACGAGAAATTCGCAAATCTGACATGCCAAATTTCACCGAGTTGCCAAATAATAATACTAATAATATAATCAATAATCAAGAGTATGATAATTTAAATAAATCACATCGTATTAATAATATCAGTAATAATAATGAATTAATAAAATTAAAAGACAAATCCCGATGGATGCTTTATAATAATAGAAAAATGTCAATTAATGCAAGTGCTAATATTGAATTAGGAGAAATAAAAAATGAGAAAAAAGATTTAAATTCAAATGAAGCGATAGATGAAATGAATTCTCGTGTAGATAATATTTTGATTAGAAATAGTCGACAAATATTTGACTTTGAATTACCAGATGATGTGAGATTATTTGCTGGATATGTTTTTATTTCATCGCCTCATCGACATAAAACTTCAAAATGGTATGTCACACTTAATGAATATGCATATGACATGTGGCCACCTTATGTTACTGCTGGCGCATAGATACTATCCAAAGAAGCTCTTGTTGATATGTATTATACGAGCTTTTATACAAAACATTTTCGTTTTGATGATATATTTCTCGGTTTAGTGGCAAAAAAAGCTGATATTGAACCCTTTCATTGCGATGAATTTCACTTTTATAAAAAAGATTATACGAAAGTTAATTATAAATATGTAATAACGTCACATGGTTATGGTGATCCTAGTGAATTGTTAAATGTTTGGAATGAACAAAAGTCATTGGGTAATGCTTGAAAAAATTGTTTATTTTTTTTTTTTTTAATTTCATCATCACATTAAAAATATATTTGCCATTAAATTCACCCTGAATATTATGAATTTTGCACTACAATTATTAATCTATTATGGCAATATCGACTTATATATACATAAATACAATTGTGGCAAAAATATTTATGAAGTTAATTGAATTAATTTTCTAGTATTATATAATTGCCATTCATATTAATTGAATATAATTAAATAGTCATCAGTCATTTTATAGTATAAAAATATTAAACATGAGGCAAAATTTTATAATTATTTGAATAAACTAATTTATACAGATGATAATTATATATATGAAATTAAATGTATGTAGCCTAATTTAAAATATTTACATTTTTTGTACTCAATTGAAATGCCGAGCTCATCTCGTGCAATATCAGAAATATAATTCGCTCTCTATTGATGAAATATTTTTTTAATAAATAATTTTCTAATACATGGAGAGAGAAAAGAAATCAAATAAAAATAAAACAAACTATATAATACTATTGTTGTCTAAATTGTTGCTTTTCCATTGTTGTTTTTATTAAAGTTTGATCTAAACTTGTTGCTTCACGTTTTATCATATTCAAAAGTATTTGTGAACTCTCTAAAATCTGTGAATAACGATAAAATATCACATGAATATTAAGAAAGTATTTTTATATAATACAAATAAATTTTTTATGATTAATATTATTTTATACCTTCATATAAGCGGCTTCGGTGTCTGCTATGGTTCGATCATATTCATTTCTTGCATTAATACGTTTTTCCAGACTATCATTCAATCGCGACAATTTGTATGTCATTTTCTCAATTTCACGTTGTAAATTATTTTTTTCATCTTCTTGAGCGTCGATTTGTGCTTGTAGTTCTGATCGTCGCATTTTCATTGCCTCTAAACCTAATTCAAATCAATTAACAAATTAATTATTTATATATATAAAATGATCATTACATATCAAAAATATGTATGCGTATGTATCATATAAATATCTAGAAATAAATGAGGTTATGTTACACTTTTTCCTTACATTTTACAAGTTCTTGATTGTAAGTCTGCAAAGCTGCACCGTGTTGAGACATTATGGATTTTTTTTTATTTTAATACTAACTGTCAATTATTCATTATTGATAAAAAATTCAACGGTACTAGAATTTTAATTAATTTTTTTATTTTGTGACAGTTGTATATATTATTTACTACTCTTTATATGCTCTCTCTAATCAAACATTATATACATATTTTTTTCAATATAACGGTAGAAGAAATTTTACAATATTGCCAAAAGATGGAGCTCAAATCGCAATTTAATTTTTGTATAATTTCTCTAATATTCAACTCCCTCTTTTGCTCTTCTTAATTATTGATACAATTAATTCAAAATTATAAACCTTTAATCATCTTTTTTACACTTTAACAATTTTTAAACAGAATTTATTTATCAAATAAAATGATAAAATCATCCATCATTAATTCAATAAATTATAAAATCTTTTCATATCTTCCCATCATCAAAATTAAATATAAACACAAAATATTATTACATAAATATATCTTTTGCTACGTCAGAATTAATTTGTATAACATATGTAATGCACACATAATATTTATTTTTTCAGCATATTATTAATACAAATACAATTTATCATTATTAATATAGTTCTTCACAATATTCATTGAGCTCTTGATAAAAATATAAAAAATAAATAGCAATGCTATTATTATTAATTGGCAGACCTTCACAGTACAAGAGTCATTGTCGCGTTGAATAAAATCCGCCCTTGAAGTTAAAAAAAAAAAATCAAAATACTCTTGTGGAGAATTCAGCGATGAAAAAATAAATAAATGAAAAAAATTTTACAATCACCACCAAAAGTGTGAGCAACCTTAACACCATTTCTATTTCTTTCGATGCACATGCGAGTTGCCGTGTTTGTTCATGACGCAATTTGCTTTTTGAAAAGAGGAAGGGATTGACGACACAAGATGAACAACACAACATACATACTTAAAGTTGTGTGGCGGGAAAGGTGGGGTTTGAGCTTACAGCTTTTAGACATTCACAGTGGATATTCTCCCGCGTCTTGAAACAGAATCGATCGAACAACCATCGTGACTGCATCAAGTATATCAATCGGTGATAATTGGATTTTTAAATAATATTAAATTAATCATACGAAAATATAAGACTTTTTGAGTTTTATTAATCTATTTATCGATTGATATCTGAGCTTGATAAGCTAAACGAGGCAAAAATGGTTTATGAAAGCGATTTCTATACGACCCGACGACCCTATACACGGCCGATTTCATCCCATTACACCGTCACGGTTAGTACGAATAATAAATCAATGGAAAAATAATTAATTTTTTTGTATTTGATATAGTAGTAAAAATGTATTAAAAATAATATAAAAATATTATTTGTCATCGCAATATGCAACTAACATTCTAAATCTTCGAGTACCCGAAAATTATGCAATCAACAACAAAAATTTAATATGTATTTAAACAATTAAATAATAAATTATGTAATTCATATTAATTCATAATCTTTTTTTTTTTTGTTTTAACTCCAAATAATTGTGCTTATTCATACTGTTTGGCCCATTAAAAAATTAAATCATTCAAAACAAAATTACATATTATTAATAGATCATTATTTTTTATACATATATACATTATAAATAATTATCAAACAATTAATTAAGGAGTCAAAGTTTCGAATGTCATTTAATGTTTACAAATTAAATTATTTGTTTTGTTGTCAACTGTATGTTGACGTATACAATGAAATTATTGCATGTATATAGTAGTAGTAAAAGCTTTGCACGTGTGCTTTTTATATATTTATAATCATTTTTATAAATTATACAATTACACAGTTTTAATTATATCTCTCAGGATCGTGCAGCGTTCTTCATCTAAATCATTAAATTTATTAATTTATTTTTCTTTTTAATTATTAAATATATTTTATTCATTCATTCATTCATTTATTTATTTTTATTTATCTTCAAATGTGTGTTTAATAAATGCCAGAAAAAATTCCGAAACATTGACTCTGGAATGTACATTTACACGCTCGATTTTTTATTTTGTCAATGATTTCACATGTATCAACTTCCACACTTCACTTCGACCACTATTATCATTCATTTATAGTGTCATTATATATTAAAATCAGGTATATAACTTGATAATACAAATAGAAACGTGTACTTGGTGTCTCACACGGATTTTTATACATAAATGTTGGTTTTTGAAAAACAAAACTCAATCAATGGAGTGTTTTAAATATTTATTTACCTTAAAAAAAAACACAATCAGCTCGCCAAATACCTCATGTTTTATTAATAATAATTGAAAAAAAAAATCAATACTATCAGAGAAATATTTTTGATAAAAAAATAAATAAATAACAATTGTCCCGATGAATCCATGCGTGAAGTGAATTTGTTTGAATAAAATAATTTTTATTCGTGTTTGATATTGCACCATTTATTTGTAAAAATGTAATTGAATTTATTTATTATACAACGGTATAATTGAAATTATTTCATGACAATTTACACGTGCCAATAGACAGGATAACAACGTAACTTGGCATCGCGCCCCTGTGAAAGTGTTTTCAACGAGATGTATTTTTAAGTTTAAATTACTACGTTACTTCGTAACTAATTTCAACGGTATGTTAAATATAATATGCATAGTGAAGCGAAAGAAACGAAAAAAAAAAAAGATAAAAAAAATATTACAATAAAAATGCGATAAAATGTGAAAACAAACCATCTGTCAGTGCGTAAATTTTTGAAACATCTCAAATGGTATTCATCAATATTATTGGCAAACCGGATGCGTGTTACTGACGAAGAAAAATAAAAGAAAAAAAAATCAAAGTGTGTTATAAATAAATAAGAGAGGGCAGTGGGGTCATCACTAACGACTATTCCTAGCGTCTGCAGCCATTTTCCGAGGACCCCCCGAAATGTTAAACTTAGATGACCCACTAAAAATCATGAAGAAAAAGGAACAAAATATATTAATTAGTCTCCCTTGTAGAAATAAAAAAAAAATTGTCGTTTAGCCAAATCAATTGAAAATTGATATATTTAAATAGAGTCTTAAAAATTTTAGCAGAGAATAAATTTTATATGTATATTCATTATTCAAATTGACGAGGGTGGAATAAACTTTGAGATAAATATAATTATTTCATGATGAAAAGGAGAGAAAAAATAAATAAGACAAAAAAAAAAAAGGATTTTCTACTTAGGTTATAACAGTTATAAAAGTAATTTTGAGAATTCCAGTAATGTGATGGCAACGGTTATTATAGTGAAGGCATACGACGCATCTTTTACGAATGACTAGGAGAGGGAGTGTTCAAAAACGTTGAGATCGTTCGGTGTTGCGTTACCCTGCCCTAATTTAGTCTCTCGGAGCGTTTTAAAACGTCCGTGAATCCCCCACCGTCGCGACGCACTTCGTCAGAGAAATTCATACGCATTTATATAAATGATATATATACATATATAATATACACATGTACACCTGAATAGGTGTATCAATTTATTTATGTCAGCGAGACACTATAAAATAATTCCGGAACAAATAAATTTCATTGATAAAAATATTTTATTATTAAATTGATGTGTATTATCTTTATTTGTTTTTTTCCTTGAATTAAATGGGAAAAAATTTATGAAAATTGTTTGTTTTATATGACGAATTTATTTAGTGGAGAGTTGAAAAAACAAGGATTAGCTTAAGCCATTGAGAGATATTTAATGTTGACAGTGAGGGTTTAAATAACACTTGGCCAATGTCGCAAAATTACATTGAATTGGAATTTGTTTGCAAGGGCGTCGCGCATCACAAACAAGGTTGGCAAGTGTGCACACACTGGCGTTCCAACAAATATTTAAATACACAATATATACCTACGTATGCATAAACATGCATGTAGATATTTAATATATAAAAAAAAATTAAAGAATAATGATTAATGAGCCTCAAAATAATTTTTTTAATTTTGCAACGCAAACGCTTCAATATGAACACTATATGAATAGACGCTGATAATTATATATAATGATATTAACAACTATAAATAAATATTAATATAGGTACATATAAATTACAAGAGGAATTTTGTATATACATATATATGTATATATTAATTGCAATATTTAATTGGGAATATTTTTTCTCTCTCGTCTTGAATCTTTTGATGTTAAAATTAATTACTATTTGTATAAAAGGAAAATTAGTTCCTTTCAATTTTACTTTGAAATGTATTTAAAAAGTAGTCGAGAGTATGGGTGTGGAAGTGAAATACGACAAAGTGATCTAAATAAGAAAACGAAAAAAAAAAGATATGAAGAGCAGAATCAAGAGAATTTCGTCTGAAATGGAGAACGCCGTACGATCCCAAGAGAGAATAATAAAATAAGAATAAAAAAAAAATAATGAAAGGAAAAGAATAATGAAGAAAATAAAAGTTTTAAAAAACGCGTAATCGGGCAATGTTTCTAGAAGCGTGAATTGTTCCCGTGGGAGAAGGTGCCATTTGTGCCACGACCATCACTTGTACCAGAGCCATTTACAGTTTGGGGTCGTAAAAAGCAGGATCCACAAAAAGAATTTTATCAATATGCAACGATAAAGGATAAAGATGGATGTGTACGTGGAAAGGATACAGCTAAAGATGATCATACGAGGCAATTAATTCAAGGTGGAACTGTATCCAAAGTGGGATTAGATGCAGCTACTGAATTAGCTTCAAAGGGACATGTTTTTGATAAAGGTGTATTATCTCGACAACCTGGATCAAATAGACATGCAATTACACCAGCCACTGGACGTATTAAAATACTCATGGCTTTACAAAAACCATCATGGTATCGATTTTAATCACTCTCCAATTAATTTAAATTCTCCAAAGAAAAATTTTTAATATTAAAAAATTTTTTTTTTTTATCTATTTGTCTTAAAATTAAATCGATTGAATTTAAAAATTTAATTCTTTATATTAAATATATTAAATTTTTTATTTTATCATCAATCGATAACTCGACGTTTATTGCTTTTTTTTCACGACGAGTAATTGATTTGTGTAATTTGCATCAGTGACAAACGAAAAATAATAAATAAATAAAATCAAAAATAATTCATCAACATTCGAATAAATTCAGAACTAATTATATTATATTGATAATACAGTGAATTTTATTTAATATGAAAGGGGGAGAAAATAATAAATAAAAAGAAAAAAGATTTAGACGAGAGAGTAAATATATTGGGACAAAAAAATAAATTGCAGTAGCTCGCACGTCCAATGAAATTATACGGATACTTTTAGACCCTCAAAGTTTATTTTCTTAACATCCTAAAGTATATAGATATATAATACATATATATATATATATACATCGTCTAAAGTTTGAGCACATAAAGCGTCTCTCAACTGGTATCGCGAATGTATACGTTTCATTTTTCATTCTATATTTAGATTATATGATTTATATGTATTTATAATTTGCATTTTGCAACAATGTTGAAATTAAATTTTCAGAAAATATATCAGTAATGTTTTTGTTATATCATTTAATTCTTGAATTACGTGTGTATGTATGTATAATTAATAGTAAATGATCAACAATAAATTGTTGAAACATATAGATGAAAATATTTGTGTTGAATATTTATTATTAATTTGATAAATGTTTTTTATCCGGGTGAGACACTGAGTAATCATAATTATTTTTGTGATTATTGCTCATGTGAAACATTTGAATAACAATGAAAAATTTATTTATGTATGTTCTTATAAATATATATTTTTAATTTCAATTTTAAAATTAAATATAATTCTATGTATATTTTATTCTGCATTTAGATATACATATATAAATAAATATGGTGACGATGGTCGAGGTGGCCGCAATATTTTATCAAGGAGACATTTTTTATATTCTATATCAACTATATGCATAGTGTATATCTCTATGCATATAAATAAATTTATTATTGCATTATATAAAATTGGCCCGCACGTTGTGTGTCTAGAAGATATATAAAAAGTTTAAATAAAAAAATGCATTTTATCATAATTTTTTTTTTTTTTTTAAACAAACTACAAAACCCCAACAGTTGCTCTATCACTTGCTTTAATTTATTTATTTATATTAAGGGTCTCGAAAGTTGCTAATATTACACTTCAAATTCAATTATGTAAAATTTTTATTAAATATATTTTTAGATATATTCAATGAGTATTTATTTTTTACACGTATTTCAATGTATATAAATTTCGACACTACATCAAAGAAAAAAAATGCACACAGTAAAAAAACGTGTAAAAAAAAATAATCAATTGAATCAATAAATAATTAAAAAAAATTTTACACACTTGCGAATTTGTAGTGTTGCTTTTTTTCTTTTAAATGATTTAAAAATAAAATATAAAAATCAGCGCATCTCCTGCAAATCCTAAATTGTCCGTTACATGCATACATATATTATAAAGCGAGAGAATAACAATATACTATAAAATATGCAACAGAAATTATTATATACAAGAGGATTAAAATAATAATATAGCGCACTCCAATTTGTTGTATATTGTATAACCCATATCTAGACGCCGCGGCATTACGTCGTTCGTGACTATCCGGAAGTTGGTGTGAGGTCAGCACAGGAACAATACAGCTACAGTTATACCAACAACTCATCAAACTCATCGTCAAATCCATATGGACGTCCGCAACGAACTACTCAGGAGACATTAATTAGAAGAGAGTCTGGACCGTATGGAAATTATTCGACTGAGAGAAACACCAGCAGTTCATCTGGTACTGGACCTGGTGGTTATCGTTCAACTTATGATTCTCATACTTCCGGTCGTTTGCCTGGTGGCACAACTTACCGTCATTTCTCCTACAGAGTTTAATTCTCATTATGGAATTTATTATTCAATCAATCGTTCACTTTGACAATGAATTAATTTTTTTTCTAGATGCCAACTTGCTTTTTTCTTCCGCGTAAAAAGCGGAAGCTTGCGATATTTTGTTTATTTTATACATGTATATTTTTATTTTATTTATGCTGTAACGCGCTGCGCTATGAATTAAATATATGTAAAGCAAATGTGAAATTATATTTATGGAATACATTGATGTCAATTATTTTGAATAAATGATAAATGTATATGCAAAGAAAATTTAAAGAATTGCGATGATTATATATGTACACATATGAATTTAGAAGGGGGGAAAAAAATTGAAATGATGTAGATTTAATTTTTAAATTGATCCTGCTTGCAATTATTTTATTTAATGCACGTATTATTTTTCTCCTATCACTAATTTTATTTTGTAATATGCATCGTATGAAAATTTTGTAACATTAATTGATAAAAAAAAATTCATGATTGTTGCAAATTTTATTTTCACATCTACTTAGACACACAACGGAATGAAATTGGCCAAGGCATCAAGTGCATCATGATAAAAAATTATTAAATAATTATCAATTGAATCCACACGTAAACATATTAAATAGAAAATTATTAATTTGTGAAAATTGCTTGAGTATTTTATATGATTATATATGTTTAATGAACATACGACACTTTAAGTATAATAAAAATATTAATAATAATATATTATGTTATATAAAATTTTTAATCTATTCATGTTAAATAACTAAAGCTAATTTTCTTTATCTTTTGCTTTCTGCATATGCCGCTTAATTTGTTTCATTTTTTTTTTATTTTTCATGTTGCCTTCTGAATTTGTGCGGACGAATTATCATCGGAATTGTTAAAATTAAATACACGAATAATTTTGCCAACACTAATGCAGAATCCCGGAGCAATAATAAGACCGATGCCGCCACTACAGCAACAGCAGGTCAGTGTGACCGTAATAATAAACGCTGCTAAAATGATAATACAAAAAATAAAAGAAAATATGAAAGAAAAAAAATTTTATTTAATTAATTTTCCAGCAAAAATCCAGCTTTATACCAATGATGCTTTTCTGCTCGCAACATTTCTATGCATGATTTTTACTCATTGTGATGATAAAAAAAAATCTACAAATATTTATTTAATATTCAATATTAATTTCCATCACAACTTTCAATATTTTCAAACACAAATCTTATTTTTATGCATTCAAATTTTTGCTAATGTACCAGTGTATAGAGTTTATATATCATTATTATGACATGAAAAAAATATTCAAAGATTTTTTTTTAAATTGAGATAAAAAATATTGGGTTTAATTATTATTAAAAAATATATTTGTTGCTGATATAAATTATATCTCATTACTAGTTTTAGAATATTGATTCTAGTATTTTTTT